>PVLA01009309.1:0-76952 GCA_004027455.1 Hydrochoerus hydrochaeris | reverse complement strand
ATAAGGAGGCTTCCCTGGGCAGGAGGTTTATATCCCATAGTAAAATTTCTAGAGAATAGAAAGCTAAGTAGGGTAGGTGGCAGAACTGAGTCAAGTTGGAGATTATGCTGAATCTGACAGCCCTGGCACTTTGGGAGAAGAGATATTTGGTTAGGATCACTTTATTTTGTCTATTCTTTGGTTTATCACCTTTGCTCTTCTGCCTTGTTTCTTCTCTTAATTAAATGAGAGTAATTATTTCTTTGTTAACCTATATTAATTTTTCATCTCATTCAGTTTTCTCTTTTTACTATTATTATAATTCATCTTCTCCTTTTCTTTCACATTGAAAACTGAAACACACCCTGAGAAAGAATTTCATAGTTATTTTTTCTTTCTTATTTGAGACACAAAGTGTGAGATATGTGAGTATGTAGCTGCATGGTAGAGATGAAAAGTATCTAATTAAAATGATCACAAATCACAAATGCCTAAGTTAACCTCTTACTTCTATTTACAGAGTATTTCTTATATGTCAAAGAGCCAAGTAATGAAGACATAATTCCTATTCTTCAGTAGTTCATTGTGTCAACATGTGAGTTTCTGTGTACAGAGTTATGAAGGGGAAGAGAAAGAAACAAAAGGTAGTTTTGTAAGCAAGTCAGGACAAAATAAGTTTCACAGTATACAAGATGTGTGTACTCATAATGAAAATGGGAGCACTTAAAGACCTAACATTGCAATTATTCCTAACCTAGTAAAACATATTAAAATGGTTTGTTAATGCAATTGTAGATTAGGGTCAGCAATTTAAGCCCATGCACTTGTCTTTTTTGTTGTGGGTAAATCCACACTACATAAGATATACCATTTTTGTCATATAAGATTCACAGTACATTGACATTAGGTACATTCATATGGTTACATAATCATCACCATCAGCCATTTCAGAACTTTTTCATGTTCCAATTTAAAACTACACAGAACAATAAATCACAGTTTACTCTTCCTTACTTTAAATCCTTGGAAAAATTATTCCTTCTTTTGTCTATGGATTTGCCCACAAAAGATGTTTCTTCTAAATGAAATCATACAAGAATTTTCTTTTTTTATGTGGCTGGTTTATTTCATTTAGAATAATGTCTTCAAATTTCATCCATGCTCTGGCCCCTGTCACAAAGACTTCCTTTTTCAAAACTGAATAATATTCTGCTTTATGAATATATAACACATTTTCTTTATACATTCATGTTTTAATAGATAAGTTTGTTATTACCTTATCACTTTCATGAACAATATGATGATGAATCAAGGCATAAGAATATCTACTAAGTATCCTATTTTAATTTTGTCATGTTATACATCAAAATTACAATTATTATTCCTTACAGCAAATATTTAATTCTTGAAACACTCTGTATATATGATCTATTGTTTTTTTTCTTTCATCATGTTATTCAAATAAATTTTTTTGGACTTCAAAAAAATCATTCTTTTCCTACTTATAGAATCTTTTCTCTGAAACTGCATAGTTCAATATTCATTGAAAATTACCATATTATCCATAAAGTCTAAACTATTTACTGCCTGGCTAATTGCAGAGTAATTTGAGAGTGTTTAATGACATTTTGTCTTTTAGTATTACCATAAAAATGAAAATTAAAATTTCTCTGTATACTTGTGCAGTACAATCTCTTACAGACTCAAGCACTTGTGCACCAAATAGTGTCTTTCATTGTATTCAGTAAGAGAAAAAGCCATAAAACATTTTAGTGATGATGAAAATTTACATTTGAGTTTTCCATCTAATGTGTACATTTTCAGTATCATTCTGTGATTCATGATCACAATGTAAGTTTTAGATAAGTGGTTGAACCTGGGTATTAATATTGGAATAAATTAATTTGAGATCCCTACTTCCATGTGATATTGGGTCTTTGATTTTTGTATCTTCATGCTGAAAATAAGATATGCTATCTCCCAGTATGTAAGTACATTCACTCTTGGAAGACACGTATTCTATGAAAGAGAAGATTTGATACCATGATTTCTCTATCAGGAACATGCAAACTTACTCTGAACATACTTATTCTGTGCCTTTCACTTTATGAAATATCCCTCTTCTGTCCTTGTCAGTTTATGAAACAGTTCTGCATAACTTCTTTCTCGACTGTCTTTACAAGATGTGATTAAAAATATAAAATGAATTTCAAGGCCAAGTGCCATCCAAAGGAAAAGCAGGCTTGTTAAGACATCATGATGTGTTCTCATTCACCTTCACTGGGTTCACTGGATCAGGAAACACATGACTTTTGACTTTTCCCCAAAGTCAAAATGATCATGAAATTTAAAGTTTTAGAATCAATTCAGGACATGGGGAAAGCCAAATAGGATGACAAACAACACTCACAAAAGGGGATGTTCAGGACATGGGGGAAGCCAAATAGGATGACTAATGACACTCACAAAAGGGGACATTCAGAATTGCTTCAGGAAGTACCATAATGGGGTCAGTTTTTTTCACACAAAGGGGAGTAACAGTGGGATCGATGGCAATGAATTTACTGTGATTATTTTAAAGAAAATTAAATATTCACCATAATTGATCATATTTGGTATAATTAAAAAATAATTGGGCTTCCAAATGATTAACTATAATATAACAGATCCATGTGCCACATGTGGATGAAAACATATTTGCTTGGAGGGCTAAAGGTGTGGGTAAATCTTCCTTTTCATTAATTTACACATAGACATAGTTAAGCTCATGAGTGAACGCAACTGACATAAATAGAAACATACATGATTCACAGAGAGATCTCAGGTACCAATAGCCAAAACAATTCAAAAGAATTATTTCACTATGCTACAAATTCTGTACTAACCTGGACGTCACATTAGATATAAATAATAGCTTTTCCAAAGGATTTTAGGCAGAAGTGGCTGGAAATTAAAATCATGTTATACACATAAAATTTTAGGACTTATAATACACGTGAAATGACTAGGTAAATCCTGTATGCTGTGCCAAAAGAGTTTCAGCTTGGTGTTTAAAGTTCTCTTAATCAAAATTAAATTTCTGGACTTGGTGTACCATATAAAATACTTCATTAGAGAGATTTACTGGAAAGTGATGGAAGGAAAAATATACAAGAACAAATTGAGAATTTTTATGTACCAGCACACTACAAATGATACAAACATTATGTGCTACAAAAATGTACTAATAACATTACCTAAAGTTAAGCCAAATCAGTTTTTACCTGGTCAAATCATATGATGATCAGCAGTCTAAATCTGAAACAAGTAAGAGCATCACATTTTGTTTTATTTTGAAGATGTTATAAAGTTATACTAATTTCTAAGTGTAACATAATCTTAGGATTTGTATTACAAATACTCATTGTGTAGTTTTTGTAATGTTCACTGTTTTTATCTATATCATTTATAAGATATGAAACAACATTTTCTTCATTTATGTGAGAATTATTATTGTTGTTTTAATTTACTCTAATTGTATTAGGAATTTCAATTATGAGAAATTATATTCAAGATAAATGTAATATTAAAAAATAGAAAAATGTGGAATAATGTAAGAAGTTTTCTATTTTTGAATAGTTAATCAACCTGTTTATATTTAACCATCATTATATATTATTATAAATATACTTTTAAGAAAATATTAGTACATTTAGCAAAGAGAGCTAAATAGTGAAATTCTACTATGATTTGGATAAATTAATAATCTTGGGGCTGGGGATTTAGCTCAGCAGCATAAGCACCTGCCTCACAAGAGCATGGTGCTCAGTTTGATCCCTGGTACCTATTTAAAAAAATCTTGTGGACTGTCACAGAAAAGCTTAGGCAGTAAGTTGTATAAGGAATGATTACAAATTATTGTGAGAGAAAACCATGTAAATGAATGAAATCATCCTGAAGTTTAGAGGAATTCTCTGGATGAATGCATTCAGAAACTCCTGATGGAAAACGGAAGTAGGATATGCAAGGATTATTTGATTACTTTTTTTTGGTGTGCCCAATATCCCTTCTGCCATGGGAAGAATTAATGCTCCCCAAATATCCCACTATTCCATTGTTCTCCATGCACCCTTGAAATTGCAATGGGCAACTTGGGAAACAGAATTGTCAGCGAAATCACAACCATTGCTCCTATGAGGCACTTCCAGGTGAGCTTCCTCAGCAACTCTTGGATATTGCCACTTTAGTTTCCATAGGGACATTAAAGAGCCATAAATTGGAGACACTCCACTTCTCTGAGTCACTGCAAGGCAGTTACTTGTTTCTTTACTTGGAATAAACTTTTTCAAATGTTCTTGTTGATTCAAAGCTGTACAACTGAGAATAAAGAATTAGTTTTTATGGATTCTAGCATTAATCTTTCTAAATAAGCCTCTCTACCATTTTATTTTGTATATGTGACATCACCATTTTGTGCTATGAACCTTAAAATGTATACAAACTTGTCCAGCCTGGAAAAAACATTTAGACTACATTCTGTCATTCCCATCCTGATTACTATAGAGGTCATTTCAGGTGTTTGTCTCATATAAAAACTCATGTTAACTTATACAAATATTTAAATGTCCTTGTTTGTGTGAAGAACTTATCTGGGTGAAGATGATAGAGTCTGTGAAACACAGCACTATGCCAACCAGTTTCTCAATTTGCGAGCCACACATGCAACTAATTATACAGTTACTTCATTTCTGTGTCTTAAATTTAATGATTCTTGAAAGACTAGACTAATATTGCCATTGCCAGACCATATTTGTTTGTTCAATGCTGTATCATCTGTGATTTCAACAGTAAATGATATACTTGTACATACTAATTAAGTCTAAGTGTATTAAGAAAATAGAGAGCTCATTTTAGGTTTTATAGTGATACTTAGGAATTCAGAAAACTGCACTTATTTAATAAAAATTTTCCAGTTAGTAATCTATAAAATATTTGGTATGGATGTTTCACCAATGGCTTTTCTAATCGAGTTTTTACAGTCAAAACACTTTCAGAGATATATTCTATCATAAATAAATTTGTGCTTTTCATTATGGATAGGTTCTGCTGTATTTGCACCTAAAGCTGAAGGAGAAACAGTTTAAAACAATCTGTAACTGTAATTTCAGTTAGTTTTGTTTCATATTGCTGTTAGACTTTTAACTGGCTACCCATGATTGTCTAATTGGGGTAGGGTCTGGGCCAACACCAAATTATACAGTTTGATTTGGTCTGTTTTTTCCCCCTTACTGTCTGAGAACTTCATGCTATCTTCCTCCTATTTCTTTGTGAACATTTTTTGCTTTGCTTCTCTGTTGTTGAGAGAATCACTCCCAGATTACATGCTCTTAAAATTCTATATGACTTTAAAGGTCACCTCTCCTAATCAACCAACTGATTCATAGCTCCCGTTTTACAACTCCCAGTTTCAATCATCTTGCCTGTGCTCACATATCTTAAGTGCTAGGAAAGACTTTTGAGGCACCAATTAACTTCTTTTAGAATTTCTATTAGTGGACTCTGCATTGAGCTCTCTGTAGCTGCAATCCAAAGGCTTCAGATTTTTGTACCTTTAAGGGCTATTCAGAATGACAGAGGCTATTAGAGATTCCATTATCCTAAGAGTGCTAAAAAGTACAATAACAAAGCTTAGGAGATGCACGTGCCTGAGGTGAGAGCACATTCACTGTTAGATGTCCTAGCCTGAACTTCTGATCAGCATTACCCTCATTGCCACTTCATTAGAGGCCTGAAATACCCACTGGCAAGCATGTCTCAAGATTCAGGTGAAGGCCCTTAAATCAGTTTTCCAGGCTTTCAATAGTAAGACCCTAAATTATCAGCCCCCTTTTGTGCTGTTTTTGTTGCTTTTCTTTCACCTGGTGTGTGTTACACAATCCTTTGCTTAGATGAGCCCTGAGCACAGCATCTTACCATCTTAACTAAATGGAGCTGATTTACTAGTTGCTACTGAGCATACAATAGCCAATCCTTTCTCATTGTACCAAAGAATCTGAACTTTTATTAGCCCACTGCCCTGCAGCAGTGGTTTGCAAAGCCAATGAAGAGCCTTAGGCCAAGGGAAGTCACCCTGCTCTTTGGTAGCTGCTGGACTGAATTTTAGGATGTCTGCTTGTCCTACTATAGTACAATAATTAAAAAGAGCCAAAAAGTATAAAACTAAATTTTTTTAAAAAATTTAACTGTTGTTGGTAGCACAGAAATTTGTTTCTTGATGTTCTTAATTTAATGGACATAAGTTTAGCCAATAATTTTTTAACTCTTTGTTCATGTCATTATTTTGGCTAGAATTGCCATGAGCTAAGTCTAAACTGAACTTGACTGTCCTGGGAAAGATTTGCCAGGCTTCTGAGCATTCAGTAGGTGAAGTACTTCAAGCAGCTGAAATTGAAATGCTAAAAACCTTTTAAAAATATCATCACTTTCACCTCACCAAAGATGCTGACTGTGAATATATTCTTCATACTAAGCTCTATAGAAACATTTAGACAGAAAGTAACTTGTTTCATAAGTGGCAAGAATGTCATTTGGGAGACCTACTTTCTAGAACATTTACCATTTATCCTGCTTTATCGGCATTATGTCAACAAGGTCTATTTCATTATTGTATCTATTGTCTTTATAATTGTTTTCAAGAGGTCCACAAAACTAAACCTTTCTGCCATTTGTGTATAAGATATTGCCCCTAACACCATAAGAAATGGTTATTAATTATTTGCAGATTATAATTTAACTTACCTTTACTGACTTTGTAAAATATCAATTGTAACTTGTTGTATCTAAGATGTATCCATGATGAACAAGGAAAATTTTAAAATACAATTCCAGAATAAGTGAAATAACACTTATTACAAAAACAAAATCTTTTTTGAAGCTATAACACCTGAAAAGTAAATTTGTTTTATACAATACAGCTACTAGACTAAATAAAATTCTTTTCTGTGTTCCACAAGTGTGTTTAGATTTTGTATTTAAGCAACACAAGTATCTCACTGACTGAAATCGATTGAACATTTTTGAAAAAGTGCTCAAAATGGAAATCATCTATGATCCCAGGATCTAGAAATCTCAAGGAGGATTTGAAGTATGATTCCTGTGTGGGTACTTTAGTAATATGAAATCTCAAAATTAGAAACAATAAAAGTGAAAAACAACTGAAGATGTAGATCAATATGAAGGCCCATCATTCGTATTCTAGTGAGAGAGAGAAGCAAGGACATATTTTGAGGTTTTAATTTATTCTTTGTAATGGGACAAGAACTCATGACCTCACACTTGCCAGGAAAGTTTTTTTTGCCTCTTAGGTAAATCCCCAGCAGGCAGAGTGTTTTTATTTTTTGATCTTACTCATTCACCAAGGCAGGGGTCATACTTAGGACCCTCATGCTTCAGCCTTTCAAATATTGCAGTCACAGATGTTTCCCATCATGTGCATTATTTCAAAGCAATTCATCTTACTGCAATAAGACAAATAATTCTGATATTTGCATAATATTTCAATTTTATGGCATATTAACCTAAAAAGGGAAATCTGATCATTGGATGCAGAATTCTGAAAAAATATTTTTAAATACACTTTTCAAATTTACTTACTATTCCAATGCACATTGCTTTTTTATTTAATCATTCATGTTCAACATAGTTATTTCTTCAAATGTCTGTGAAATTCCAGTCTCCATTTGACTTTGAAAAGTTACGATGGGCGATGCTTTGCCATTTATACAAAAAGCTGCACAGTAGCTGGCTGGTGGATGAGTCCTTCATCATCCTCAGTACTTGGTGATCCATAACTTAATCATCACCAGCCCCACAGGTCCCCATGTTCAAATTAAAGAAGGCCATGTGCATAGATAAAAAGGAAAAATGATTCATTCAAAGCTAGCTTGGAGGTAGAGGAGACTGTTTGCCTCAAATCACCAGCTCACTGTATACAGGTGAGCAAGGGTTTATACAGTAAGGAATAGACAGTAGAAAACCATGCAGAGACACCTCAAATCTCCCCGCTTGCTTGAGCACTTTAAGCCTTCTTCATCTCACTGTCCAATTTTTATAGAACACAAACTGGGGTTCCAGGTATTTAGATGTCAGTATATGCATATTTTCCTATTCATCTGAGCTGAGATGTTGGCAAGCTTTTTTTTGCCCTAAGCCTCAGGAAGCCACTTGTCACTAAGGAAATAAAGTGAGAACTTTAAAATTTTATTTTCTTATGCCACATATAATTCCCCTCCTTTCTGATTTTAGCCTCTTTCCTGAGGGGCTCACATGTCACATCACCTGTCTGTTTTCCACAGTTGGGCTGGTGCTTTTGGTACATCAAACCTGGCTAGAGCACAAGCCAGTGGAAGAGCAATGTTTGAAATTCCCCATGGAAAAAAATCAATGAATTTCATGTTAATTATACAAGAAAGCCATGCTCAGGAGGCATTAACCACACATGTTAGCGCAGCCTGCTGCTTATTCAGTCATGCATCAGGGTTATCCTTCATAACATCTGCAGCTCTACTTACTTGGATAGGGTCAACATACAGGTAACACTTTGATACTTGCAAATTGTCCCCTTCATCTCTGAATGTACTTTTAAGCATTGACAATTAACCATAGATAGCTTTGCTGCATGGTGTCAAGAAGGTTTGCTTGAGACAGGGTCTCCCTATGTAATGTAGGTTGCCCTTGAACTCACTATGTGGCCCAGATTGGCCTCAAATTCACACTAATCCTCCTGCCTCAGCCTCTCCAGTGCTGCAGTTACACTGGTGGGCCAGGTACTATGCCAGGTAAAGTATTAATTTTTATCTATTTTTGCCTGATGTCTTCCACCTGTGACTGTTTGTTTTCCAAACATCACTGTTGAGAATGAAAGTACGTCTTTTTTGTGCTTATACAATAGTTTCTTTTTTATGCTAAAAATTCTTTGTCTATTCAGCTTACTTATATACCCAAAATATTTGAGCATAAATATTTGATTTTAGAGTTTGTCAGGTTTTCAGATATTTGAATAACCAAAATGAGGAATATTGGCGAAAGTGAACCAAGGCAAAGCATGAAATTCCTTCATGTTTATATGCATATTAGTCATTGAGATAAAGGCAATTTCATGTAATGGTTTAGTATTTCCACAGTTGTGTATCATGTAGGACTTCAATAATTAGAGATTTTGGTACATTTTTTGTAAAGTCCTTTAGATGTGAGAGTAAAAGGGAGAAGAGCACACATAAAATTTCTATTTAAGCAGGCTGTTTTTAACTTGCCTGAGACGCAGGTACTTCATCCACAAAATACAATGTTACCCATGTCCTAGAATTGTTGTTACAATTAAACAAAGATGTACATGAAAACTCCTTTGAAGTGTTTGGCACATGTGTTTTTTAAATTTTTTATTTAAAGGGATAAAACAGAAAAAGGAGAGAAATATTACAGAATTTCAAAAAAACATAAACAGTAAGAAATCACTAGTTGATAAATTACATATTGCTCTTTTAGAAATAGTTGTTCAAGATACAAAGCCAAAGCACACAAAATAGATACTCAAGCAGTGACACTGCCAACAGATCTGTTCAGCAATCAAACAAGAACTAAGAAAAATGGGTAACAATCCTGCACACGTAAAGATACATGCAGTTACATCTTTCATACCACTTCCTATTTTCTCTTTTTTACAATAGCAATTATACATTTTTTTATTTAAAGAGAAAAAATCCCAGGAAAAATGTAGAAATATTACTGAATTTCAAGAAAAGAAGATAAACAGTAAGAAATTACTAGTTGATGAAATACATATTGTTCTTTTAGAAATAGTTATTAAAGTTACAGAATTAAAGCACACAAAGTGGACACTAAGGCAGTGAGAGTGCAAACAGATCTGTTCAGCAAACCAACAAGAACCTAGAAATATGGTCATCAATCCCACACATCTAAACTTACTTGCAGCTATATCTTTTATAGCACTTCCTATTTCCTCTTTTTTACAATAGCAATTATACATTTTTACAATTTTATATAAAGTAAAGAAAAAAAACAGAAAAATGGTAGCAACAATACAGAATTCTACAAGAAATATAGAAAAAGGAGAATGAGAAAAAGCCCCACTAAGAAATCAGTAATTTATAAATTATGTACTGTCATCCTGGGTATAGTTGTTCAAGTTACAAAGTTAAAGGGTACATAGTAAATATTCAAACAGTCAGACTACAAAGAGTTCTGCTCAAAGACCCAACAAAGATTCAGCAATATGGTCATCTATTTTACACACTCAAACATACATGCAGTTATATCCATTAGAGCACTTTCTTTTCCTCTCTTTTTTACAATAGCAACATTTTGGTTTTATTACTCTTGTAGGTCTTATTTACTTTTTACACTAGAGACACAATACGATATTCATAAATATGATTCTTATTGATTTCACTAATGAGGATAGCCTCAAGTTGCCTCCATTTGCCTATGAAGGCCTCAAGGTCATCCTCTTTTATAGCTGAGTAATATTCCATTGTATAAAAATGCCACATCTTTTTCATCCACTCTGCAGTTGATGGGCATCTTGGTTGTTTCCAGGATTTAGCTATCACAAGTTGTGCAGCTATGAACATGGGTGCACATATATCACTGTGATATGAACTTTTCAGTTCTTCTGGGAAAATACCCAGGAAGGGGATAGATGGATTGAATAGGGCTTCCAATCCTAGTGTTCTTAGAATACTCCATATGGATTTCCATGTACTGGCTTGACTTTGCCATGTTATGTTCCAGTTGTTTCTTTCTGCTTTTCCTCTTATTTAATTGTTTGGCACATCTTTGCTGGGTTTTTTATTTGTTTGTTTGGTTTTGATTTTCTATACAAAGTTCTGCAAGTCCTATATTCTTATTAATGACTGCATAGGCTTTGCAAAATGTGTCCTTTTCCACCTCCTGCAGTTTGGTCTTGACATTTGTAAACACCATTACTGGGAAGGGAAAGCCTTTGAGAAAAAGCCATGTATGTTCTTTTACAAAGTAAAAGCTGCCTATGTATCCATGATGCATCTTGATTTATCGCCATGCTCAAGCCTGCTTTGTCCCAAATAGCGGTAATATCCTACCTCTGACAGTTTGTATACATAAAATGATTTTCATGTTTTACTGAGTACTATTTTATATATATATATATGTAAAAAATGTATCATGATTGTATTAGGTGACAGACTAAAATATTCTTCAATAGCCTTCATATTTTGACTAGAGTAGACTCTCTATTTTTAACATCCATACAGATTAAACAATTTACTCTTGACTGAACATTTAAGGATTTCACTCTTTTTTTAAGTGTATTAACTCACAATGTTGAAACTTCAAGGTAAAGATTTGTGTCATCTCTAATGGAAGACTAGAGAGTTCTTGGGAAAAAATGCATTGTTGACTTTAAAATACTCTCAGTATCCCTGCCCCAGGAAATGTGGTACCACTCTGTCTTCTTCCCAAGATGCTTGCTATTACTCAAGCTTTTGATCTCAACCCCACCAGGTTTTCATACACTTTTTTAAATTGATGTATACCTGAGAGATGCATGGATGCTGAAAACAAAGTTTCTAGACCCTCCTCAATTTAGGATCCCAGCATCCAAAGTCCCTGATATAAGCTTCCTTAGGAACCCAAACTGGGTGATGTAACAGAAAATTATTCTCTTCAAACAGTGGTAGTTTGAGATTACCTCAGTAGCTCAAGAACTTGCTTGGTAAATGCAAGGTCTTGAATTCGATCCCTGGCACAAAAGTTATTCTGATAGCTATAAATAATGAAGTTATCTTTGACAGAGGCTCAGAGCATTTTAGCAAACAATCCTTCTTTTCTACTTCAACTTCCTTGGAACGCCATGAATTCCTTGATTTTTGGAAACATAATTCCAATGACTTTCTTTGTATATCTCTCTCTGTCCCCAACTTCATTAAAGTGCACCCTTGGATCCTATGCTCAATTTAAAATTACTACATCCTACAATTCCTAGCACATTGTGCAAAAACCCAGTGTCCAAACATGTCACATTCATTGGATTTAGCATAGGTATATATTTTGTAGGAAATCTGTGCAATCCACTATAGTTTCATGAGAAATTCTGGGGAATGTAGTAATAAGGGCTTCAGATAAATTAATACAGAGTATACACAATTCTATATTTAGTAAACTTTTGACAAGAATTCTTAAGCTACAGGCCACTAAATTATTCATTTGCTTAAAATTTAGCATTTGATATTTTGGGTTTTTGTGACTTTAGAGTTATTATGACTATTTAATATAAAATAGATTCTATTGAAGGAACATATCTCTTAATATTTGATATTTAAATAGTAAAAGTTGCTAATACTCCATGCATCTAATCTCTATACTCAGGTCATTTATCAATGTTTGATATCTTTATAGATCTCTCCTGATGTCACTACTAATGAGTAACATCAGAAATCGTTGTCACTATTGTCTCAGTGGATAAATGGTTATCCACTCATATGGTGCTCCCTCATATTTTGGGGAACAAGGACACAGCTAGCCTATTGTATATCACTCAGTGCCACTCCACCAAATAAAGATTTGATCAAGATCAGAAGGGGAATATATATAATTTTTGAAGTACAGTATTTAAAATTAAACTGCTTTTGGCCTGTGTCGTATCAATTGGTATGAGGCAAAATTCAGGATGTTAGCAAAACTCACAAGTTTGACAAAGGGTGTCCTATAAAAAGCTAATTTCTTGCTGGTAAACAGTTTTTCAAGTAATGCTTGCCATTGCATGAGTCCATTTCATCACACTGACCCTGGGAGCCATGTGTGCAAGGCTACATGTGCTCTAGGTAGTATCCAGGTGGAATTCTTCTCCTTATGGGATCACAGTGTATATAACTAATATCATCCTTTGAGACTAGTTTGCATGTTGTTCCTGCTATGGCCCTGTTCTGCACCCTGCTGCAGATAAGAAAGTGTACTGTGGCATTTGTGTGTTTTTTGTCTTAACTTGGTAGACTAAAAATTTATTGAACAGATGCAACAAATAAAACCACTTTTTAATACAGAACCGATTGTACAGTATGAGATTTGAAAAATATAAGAAGAAATATTACTGCCAAAAATAGGAATTAGTTATGATGCCCTAGATTTTATTAGAACTTTTACAGTGAATGCAGAAGAAAGTAGAAGCTTTTCTTTGAATTTTGAGTTTTTATCTAATCTCAAGATAGCCATATGCAATGCATTTTCCTCAATCGATGCCAGCAACAATCAGGACATTTCTTCCAGCCAGCCATATACAGTTTCGTGAAGCTAGGATGCTTAGCAAAATATATATTAAATGTATTTTCAGTTTATTATATTTTCAACCTAATGACAGGTTTATTTGAGTATAACTTCATTGTGAGTTGAGAAGCTTGTGTATTTATCACTGACTTATTAGAAGAAAAGTACCAAGATAGTTCGAAGGGAAAGGTCACTCAAAAAATAAAACTTGATTCTTTGCTCTCAAAACATGTGCCTGGAATAAAATGTGAAATTTCCTTAATGAATCCTTATTTCTCAAAAGAGTCCATATGATATTAAATAGTTTTCCCAAATCTTTGCTCTGTCTATATATTGAAGTGGAATACCAGAATTGTTTAAAAACCTTGTGACATGATAAGTAAAATAACTGAATCATAAACAGTGGCTTTAGAGATGGTACACACATTAGATGTCATAATTTTGATTAACTTTGCCTAAGAGGAAAAGACATTGAAATCTATTTCTTAAGTTCAGATTTCTGGTTAATGATATGCAGCATCAGGACTAAATCAAAAACCTCTTAAGGTTAAATATTTTTTTATACATGACATTGATTGGCAATTAAAAACAGTTCCTGTTCGCTAAAATAATTGAATACCTGCTTGCATCCAAAGGACAGAAGTGGCTACAAAATGACTTAACTTCCCAACTATGGGTCACAAAAATGAAATCAAACATCACTGCAATTCCATCTTACTCCAAAGAATGGCAATTGTCAAGAACTTGAGCACAAAAAATGCTTGCAAAATTGTAGGAGAAAGTGAACACTTCTACATTATCATGGAGAACATAAAATAGTCAATTGCTATGGAAAGCATTATGGGGATTTCTTAAAAACAAAATTAAAAACTCTACTTGACCCAGCTATATATCTTCTGAGTGGTTTTGTCCAAGAGTTAAAGACTCTTAAAGATATTACACTGATACATGCATATCTACATTTATAGCAACACAACTGATAACAGCTAAATTACAACAGAAACCTATACCCTCATCGACAGAGTAATGGGAAATAAAACATGTGAGATAAACACAATGGATTTCTGCTAAGCCATAAAGAATGACCAATTTGTGTAATTTGTTGGGAAGTGGATGTACCTTGGGTTCATAAAATGTCTTATAAGCGAGATTAGTGAGACACAGAAAGATAATACTACACAGTTTACCTTCTATAAGAAAGTCAACATGTAAATGATTAAGTTGAAAATAAAATGATGATAAGTATTAGACAAGGAGATAGCCTTTGTGGAGATGGGAAGATCTGCTGATGGGTGAAACTGCAGCAGGGGGGGACTAAAAGAATTGAAAAATATATGTTAAATATAATCACCCCACCACAAATAAATTTGATATTTTGAAAAAATATACTAGCAAAACATTTCAAGTAAAAATACTAATATATTTGAATACACTGACTTTAAAATTTTGAAATGCAGCATATTATTGGATCATAAAAACTTTTCAGGATTTGTTAATACAATAAAATGGAATATTTAGGCTAAAGCATTCTAGGAAACAAATGAAAAGTTAAGAAAGTAAAATGCTAAGGTATATTTTAGTAGTAAAAACAAATAGTGGTTCCTGAAATTTTCTTTGAGAAAGAGAGAAAATTTCACCCTTAGTTAATTTCAGTCCATTTGAAAAACACCACTCTAGAGAAACTAAAAGAAATGATTTCATTTTGTAAAGAAGACTAATTTCCTTTAAGCCAACCTAAGCTTATGTTTCAAATAGGGACTCCCTAGCCCTGCCCTGCACATTCTAGAGGTGGGCAAACTGAGGCATGGGTGTTGCTACCTAGAGTGCCATAGCCCACCCTCCTCCCCCTACACAGCTCTGCCTGTACCCAGGTAGCTGTGTTCCCCATCCTAGGAGCTGGGATCTGCAGCCCGGGTTCACAGGGGAGAGGGGCACAGGCAGGCTCCTCAGGCCTACTCAGTCTCTGGCCTTCCTGGACCCACCCCTGGCTTCTCCAGGAGGCTGGAATTGGGAAGTGCTGACTCCACAAACCAAAATGCTGCACAGGAGGATGGAGTATCCCGGTGCAGAGCCTGTCTAATCCAGGACTAGCCCCAAGGTTTCCTGGCTAGTTGCCCGCATGGGCTCAGCCCTTCCATTGGTTCTCCCTTCTGTGTTCCCCTGCCCTGGCCCCTGATGGCCACAGGGCCAGCACACTCACCTGGCTGCAGTGAAGTCATGTCAAGCAAAGCAGAGGAGAGCCCAGCCCAGCCCACTTGGTGGGCTCCACTTTGGTGGCAGTCCCCTCAAACCTCAGGAGGGTCTGGGTCAGCCCCTGGTTGAAATAGCCAAGGTGATAGGAATTTGTTACTAAGTGACCACTTAGCTGGATAAGGAGGCTTCCCTGGGCAGGAGGTTTATATCCCATAGTAAAATTTCTAGAGAATAGAAAGCTAAGTTGGGTAAGTGGCAGAACTGAGTCAAGTTGCAGATTATGCTGAATCTGACAGTTCTGGCACTTTGGGAGAAGGGTTAGGATCACTTTATTTTGTCTATTCTTTGCTCTTCTGGCCTGTTTCTTTTCTTAATTACATGTGAGTAATTACTTATTTCTACGTCAACTTAAGAAATTTTTCATCTCATTCAGTTTTCTCTTTTTAGTAATGTTAGGGTCGAGACGCCCACCACGTGTAGGAAGACACCAACAGACGCCTTCTCATGCAATGGCAAGGGGTCTTTATTGTCCAAGCATGCATGGGGCTCACTGAACACGCAGGAACAGAGAGCCCCGAGTTGAGCTGTAGCAGGGCTTATGAGCTATAGAACAGAGGGAAGAGGGGTCTTTGCAAGCATGGTCACAAAAGCAGATGGCATTGGTTAGTTTAAATGGCTTTTTACATTCATTGGAGGAGACGACCATAGGGAGGTCTAGAGTTGGGCAGCAGACAACGCTTCCTAATATGGGCAGCAGATGCTCAGGAACGGTATATTCTGTAAATTCATTAGTCATGAGAGGGGGCTATTTTTATCTGGCAACCCGGATTTCTAGTCAGCTCTATCCTTGTCCTTATCTAACTTAGGCATCTTTAAACTATAACAGCTCAATTCCAGGAATACTGGGAACAGCTCAAGTCCCGGAATATTGGGAGGAGATGAGCAGCATAGACCATGCACTTTTAGCTAGAGAAAATTCCTCTTACAGTATTAATATAATTCATCTTCTCCTTTTCTTCCACATTGAAAACTGAAACATTCCCTAAGAAAAAATTTCATAGTTACTTATTCTTTCTTATTTTAGACACAAAGTGTGAGATATGTGAGTATGTAACTGCATGGTAGAGATGAAAATTAGCTATTGAAAATGATCACAAATCACAAATGTGTAATTTTACCTCAAACTTATATTTTCTGAGGATCTCTCATGTCAAATAGGCAAGTAATTAAGACATAATTCCTATTCTTAAGTAGTTCATTATGTAAAAATGTGAGTTTCTGTGTTATGAGTTATGAAGGTGAAGTTTGAGTTATGAAGGTGAAGAGAAATAAACAAAAGGGATTTGTGTAAACAACTCAGTACAAAATAAGTTTCACAATATAAAAATGTTTGTACTCATAATGAAAATGGGAGTACTTAAAGACCTAACATTGCAATTATTCATAATTTTATAAAGTATATTAAAATGACTTATTAATGTAATTGTAGATTATGGCAAGCAATTTAAGCCCATGCACTTGTCCTTTTTATTGTGAGAAAATCCACAATACATAAAATGTACCATTTTTTCATATAAGGTTCACTGTACATGGACATGAAGTATATTTAAGTGGTTACATAATCATCACCATCAGCCATCTTCAGAAATTTTTCATGTTCCAATTGAAAACTACACAGAACAATAAACCACAGTTGACTACACTTCACTATTTGAATCTCTGGAAAATTTATTCCTTTTTTGTCTATGGAATTGCCTAGACTAGATGTTTCATCTAAATCAAATCATACAATAATTTTATTTTTCTGTGTCTGATTTATTTCTTCAAATTTCATCCATGCTGTAGCCCATGTCACAAAGTCTTCCCTTTTCAAAACTGAATAATATTTTTTATGAGTGTATAACAAATATTAATTTTCCACTCATCTTTTATCAGATAAGGTTTTTATTACCTTTTTACTATCAAGAACAATGTGGCAATGAATAATTTAAGCATAAGAATATATACTTGGGGCCTTGGTTTCAATAGTTCATGTTGTATCTCCAAGGTATGATTATTAGACCTTATGGCAAATATTTAATTTTTTTACTTTTTTTTGTCAGTACTGGGGATTGAACTCACAGCCAAGCGCTTGCAAGGCAGGCCCTTATGCTGCTGAGCTAAATCTCCAGCCCAAATATTTAATTTTTGAACCACATGGCATGTTTGATATTTCATTTTTTTTCAGCTTGTTTTTCAATTAAAGATTTTTGGGCTACAAGAAAAATCATTCATTTGTGCTTGTAGATTCTTTTCACTGAAATAACACAGTTGAAGAGTTAATAACATACTCATAATGAAAAAGGGAGCACTTAAAGACCTAACATTGCAATTATTCATAACTATATATAGCATATTAAAATGGTTTATTAATGTAATTGTAGATTAGGGTCAGAAAATTTAAGAAAAGTTGAATTGATTTTCTTCCTGGTTGCAATGGCTATGGCTACATCTGCAGTGAAGGATCTGAAGCCTTGCCATTCAGGTCACTTGTTTTTTCTAGTCCAACTCTGAGCACCTGTTAGGAAAAATTAATGCCCTCTTTGGCCTCAGTTTTGCCTGGTTAGGACCTCATCATTATTGATGATAGATGTGTAATTAAACCCAAATAAAAAGCCTTAAGTGCTCTGTTCTAATACATTGTTTATGCTGAAGTGAACATTCACTGAACATTCTTGGTTTGTGCAATTTACCCCTGAAATATTCTTTTTCAGGAAATCCTGCAAATAGCAATCTTCATCTTGAAAACCACATCACAGAACCCTTAGCAAGCTGGGGAAAAGAATCAATGAGACTGTGATATAGAGGGTGAAATTTAGGCATAATCACAACCATTTTCATCATTCAACCTATTAGAAGGCATGCCTTTGACTTATGATTTTCTAATGTATTCTCAATTTAGATATAAAATAAGTTGGTTTACATTTCACAAATGATAATTGAATGCTAAGATCCACAGACCAGTTTAGGATGTCTGTAAAAGGTCTTATGTTTTTAATCTTTAAGGAAGTCTTTCAATAATGAGTTACAGTTGTACTATTTATGTGACATAAAAATGCCTACCAGCTTCTTTTCAAACTTTACTAAAATATGAGTTGGGGTAATACATTATTTTATAATAAATTTCTTGACAGAAATACTTCCTTATTGATAAAAAGGAGAGTTTCAGGGTTTGTCCTCCTCTCAAGAATGACTTTCCTTCTCTAGTCTATAATAAACACAATATGCTTACTCTCCTGGCTCATCCTTACCATGTAAGAAACACAATTGCCCATGATGTCAAACCGACACAGAAGTGACAATATTATAATGGCTGACCATTAAAGTAGCTGAAAACAAAAAACGTCTTTGCTTCATGTGTTCACACAGCTATGAGTGTTATCATAGAAAAATTACACTGGATAACTGAACAGGCATGAAAGACTATTCAATCTTTGCAATGCAAGGGAGTGATTGGACTCAGTTCTGTGGAAGCAAAAGACAGGAGAACTTTAAGTGCTAGGTGAGTTAGTGGAAAAATCCTATAGGATGATAGGGCAGTTGTTCATTGTAATTATGCCATCCATATTTGGTATTTCAAGCTAAATGAACTTAGATTCTTATCCTCCCAGGGACTGGCATATAGGGGCACTAACTACATTGATGGTTACATTGCAAAAAGGTGATTGTTGCCTTCTTAAAGACTCTTGTGGGGAATAAAAGCAAGGGGCTGGGAGATTTACATCTCAAAGAAGGAGAGAAACAATGTACAATAGAAGGATTTCTAGAGCAAATTATTTATGGAAATGAAAATTGAGACCAAAGATCCAGAAGAAATCTGTCTCAAGTTTAGTCACATTGAGGGTGGTGATGCTAATTACATCCTTATCAATTATTTATTTTGTTAATGAAACCAGATTTTCCCAATGAACAATTTGGGAGAACTAGATCTTATAGCTTATTTCAGCAGCTTACTCTTGCTGAAGCAATAGTTGAACCAACTCTGAGACTTAGAAGGCATTTATTGGATGACACATTCCATCAGGAATTTCATGAGAGAGACTTCTATGAAAGTAAGAAGGCAAACAAAGACTAATGGTCATTAAGGATCATGAATTCAGATTATGGTTCTAGAGAGCAGCCAGTCAAAACATTCTTACATGTTGGACTGGAAGTATCTGTAGATGGTGGGTGCAGTGGGTATGGCACTGGCACTTGGGTGGGTTTCTTGGTTTTCAGATTCAATACTCTCAGTGATGGCACAAGAATTAGAGAGACTACAATGAGGTCATCTACAACCATGGGTGTTTACAGAAACAGTGCATGGAATTGTGGATGGTTCATGAAATTCTGGAGTGACATGCACATAATAGCAACACACAGGAAAAGATGTCCATGCATCATTTGCTACAGTGGATTCTTTTATGGTTATTAGCAAGTCAATCAATGTTACCTTGCAGTGCTTCTGTAAATACTGTTCTGAAAGTGCCACTACATTGCAGCCTAGAATCTCAGTACAGATTTGGGCAGTCATGTTTTACTTCTGCCAAGACCATCATGGTGGTCAGAGAAATTGGAAAGCTTAATTTGAACAGTGGTAGGCAGATAATGAAGAAAGTAGAAGATTCAAAAATTGGTAAAGGCCTGTAAAACAGCAGAATCCAGTGAAATTTGTGAATAGGTTACAAAGCGAGGCACCAGGGTACTCTGACATCCTGTGCAGCAATTTGGTTTGTGGAGTCAGGACACACCACTTCCAGCCTCCTGGAGAAGCAGGGTAAAGGCAGGCTGCAGCATGAGTAGGCATGAGCAACTGGCCTGTGCCCCCATCCCCTGCAGATCCAGGCTGCAGAACCCAGGTCCTATGATGGGGTACACTGCTCCCTTGATACATGTACACCTGTGCAAGCAGAGGCACTTGGGCCCGGCAGTGCTACTTAGTGTTACCCATGCCTCAGTTTTTCCACCTCTAGAATATGCAGGGACAGAGCCAGGGAGGCATGGCATCCCGGGACCCCAGGAATGCAGCTCCAGCCCAGCACAGGCCCACTCCAATGGTGGCATCACCTGCAGCCTCACTTATCCCCTTCTGTGCCAGGATGCAGCCTGCAACTTTCTGACCCTAGTGGGACACAAAATTTGCAGGGCTGTCCTGGGAAAGTGGGTTCCCATCCGTGGAAGGCATGGACCTGGGGACATCACCCTGCATTTGTGCACTGTTTTGTCCTGGCTGCCATCCCCACAGGCCTTTAATAAATCTCTCCTCAGCTTAAGCACATGAGTGCAGGTGCTATTAGTTCAACTCAAAATAAGTTTGATAACGGATGTCCTATAAAAAGCTAATTTCTTGCTGGTGAATTGTTTTTTACATAATGTTTGCCATTGTATGAGACCATTTTATCACACTGACCCTGGGAGACATGTACAAGGCTACATGTGCTCTAGGTAGTATCCAGGAGGAATTATTCTCCTTACTGGATGACAGTGTATATAACTAATATTGTCCTTTGAGACTAGTTTGCATGTTGTTGCTGCTATGGCCCTGTTCTGCAGCCTGCTACAGATAACAATGAGTGATGATGCCCTAGATTTTAATGGAACTGTTCGAGTGCATGCAGCAATGGGGTGCAGTCTTCAGCAAAGAAAACTGAGCTGACTTGCAGGCATGAGAGGTCATCAAAAAAAGATAAAGAAATATAACACCCACTGCAGAGTAGGCAAGGCTTTTTAGAAGATATTATTGAAAGGATCATGAACCAATTGAATTTTTATAATGCCCCTCCACTTAAACTGAAAATACAATGACAAGGTACTGATTTTTTCACAATGATTAAAGTTTTGGAACACTTTTTCTTTGGAAACATGCTGAATTTATTTGGCAGAAAAGGAATGTGACAAGGAACAAAATCGGTATGAGAAAATAATGAAAACATGTTCTATCAACTGACCAACACACATTTAAAAGGGAAAGAATAAGAAAAGAAACTTTGATGGACATATACATCCTTAACCATACAAAGACATTTATTTTCCATAGGTCCAATTCATTAAAGTTAGTTTGATTATAGTAATGGCTTTTAAAAGGAAATGTATGCATAAGGTAGAGGAAAAATCACATAGCTGTGGGTATAACAACAGATTCCTACCTTTGGCTCCAAGTTTGCTGCAACGAATCCTTTGGCAAACTACCCTGAAATTTATTGAAAGAGACCTTCTGATGTTAAACTATCTTCGTTTGATACTGTTGCCTTTCTCACAATTTCATGCTGCTCATTTTCTTGCTAAATTTGATCAGAGACAAAAATATTTTAAGCTTATGTATTTCTAGACAATATATACAAATTAAAGGAGCCATAACTGTGATATAGGGTGAAACCTTTTGTAATTGAAATAAAAAATTATGTTTTTTCCATTAGCTATGTGATGGTACTCTACTAACCTTGCTGTAGTTATTTGTAACAAAATACAAAACACCCACAGCTTAACACAGGAAAGGTTTATTTTGGCTCAGAAACCAAAATTATTCTTTATCTAAGAAGTCTCAGTCCACAGGCAGCAGTTTAGATACAGAAACCAAGCTGGGAGGAGGACAGGGAAAGGCAGCCTCCAGGTCACAGCCCTGACCAGGATGCACCACCTCAGCTCACAGTTAGCTACAGGGCAAATCACTTGGCTTCTTTTCAGTGCAAATATTTTCAGCAACTAAACCATCCCATGCCATAATTTTGCCTTTTACAAGAGGATTCATTTTCAGCCATCAATAAAAGTTTCCAAGTTATTCAACTTGGTATTTTTGCTCCTGCTTCCCCCAGTAAATCTCACTAAAAGTAGTGAGCAGTACCAAGCTACAGCCTGAACATTGGGTGGCCTTGAAATATCCTCCCACAGGCCAATTTGACTACTGCTCTTAATCTCCCTTAATTTCACTCTCTCACAAAGGCTCAGGACAGGAGTGAAATTCAGACAATTTTTGTCAGCAAATAAAACCCACAATCTCACATCCACTTACCAATGACATCCTTGTTCCCAGTTGAAACCTCTTGAACTCTCCCATGACTGTCTGACTGCAGTCAGCTTCAGTTTCCTGAGGTCTGATTCTCCCACTGTATGTGATTTACAACATGCCAAGGCCACTCCTCCAGCTGGCCTCTCCAAACCTCTCTAAGCTCTTCCTGTAAACATGTTCCAAACTGTTCAGAACCACGTGTCCAGGTTGCATCACAGCAGTAACCCCACTCCTAGTGTGAGAATCAGCCGTGGTCATTTTTCCATTATTGGCACAAAATACACAACACCCACCATTTAGAGGGCAAGATATTTGAGTTCACATTCAAAAGTTTCATCCACGTCCAACAAGCTGAAACACAGGTGTGATGGTGGAAAGGCCTGGCTGGAAGAAAGCTGCTCACATCATGGTGGTCAGGAAATAGGGCAACCTGGAAGATGGACACTTCCAGGTCACACTAACAGTGACCCACTTCCCTCCACAAGTCCCACCTCCAAACAGGTCAGATGTAATTCCCTTGTGATCTGATCATCTCCCAAAAGCCTTATCTGTGAGTGCAAGACCACTGAGGCCCATCAATGAATGCATCAGTAAGGTGTGGTTGATCTGTATGATGGGATACTATACAGTCACAAAAAATGATTACATTGCAGAAACACACAGAGGATGGAATCAAATCTCAAGGACTTTGCATCAAAGGAAAAAAGCCAGACACTGAGGACTACTTTTTATAAGAATCAACTTATATAAAGTGATATGATTGACCATGTCAATCCACAGGGACAGAAATCAGATGGACCACACCTTGTGTGTGAGGAGGATTGATGAGGGCCTATTCCACATGTACTGCTCCATTCCATGTCTTGTTTTTGCATCTTAAGCCTCTATATCTGTCAACATTAGTGAACTGCACAACCGAAGACATGTTGATGCCACAGCATAAAACTAGCCCCAATTAAAAACTGTGAAGATACTCCACAGCATTTGCATTTGGAGCCTGAATATTTCATGATCTGAAAAATAACCACAGTCTCAGCCTAAGTTACAAAGGCAGCTCACAATAAAAGCTACAACAAAATGATCCTCACTTTGTAGGGGAAATATTCATGAATTGCATGGGTTGGTTAATGCTGGATAATAAATTAGCCCAAGATGCTCTATTTATTATCTCAGCATCTGGGTTTGTGTGTGGCTTTCATGAATTTATTGCTCACATGGAGCTATGTGCTCAGCTTCTTTTCAGTCAGAGTCTTGCCCTGTAGCCCAATCTGGTCTTGAACCTTCACAGATCCTCATGTCTCAACCATTTGTGTGCTAAGATTAAAGCCATGGGCCACCATGGCTAGTCAGTAGTGTGTGTGTGTGTGTGTGTGTGGTGCTAGGGACAGAAGCCAGGGATCAGTTATCAATTATAATTATTTTATTGCCACATGCTGGCTGCATCCAGGGAGTGTCAGCAGGGACATGAAGCTACTGGGACCCACATCTAAAGGTGGACAGAGGACTGGGGTAGGAAGGGTTCAGTCCTGGCCCTGGGTAGTAAAGCATTTCTGTAGGCTGGGAGGGCAGGTCTGGCCTTTGCTCTTTCCTGGAAAGATAAGAGTTAAGTGACAGCTGTATGCAGTGGAGTATGCCTGTCATCCCAGCACTCAGGAGGCTAAGGCAGGAAGATCACTATGATTTCCAGGCCAATATGGGCTACACAGTTCAAAACCAGACTGAATAGCATAGTGAGACCCTGTCTCAAAAACAAAAAAAGAACATAAATAATCAGACATTGAGGGCCAAGCCATGGCACAAACCTGTCATCTGGAACACTCTGGGAGACTGAGGCTGGAGGATTGCAAATTCTAACTCAATCTGGGCAGCTTAGCAACTCTGACTGAGAACTTGTTTTAACTACAAAATCAAAAAGACCAGGGATGTAGCTCATAGTAAAGACCCCGGATTCAGTCACCAGTACACAAGAAAGAAAGAAAGAAAGAAAGAAAGAAAGAAAGAAAGAAAGAAAGAAAGAAAGAAAGAAAGAAATTATGGGATTCTTTTCAGAAAACATAAACAAAATCAAGGCAGGGTTGCGCTGCCTCTGTTGGTAGAAATTTTATGCCACACCAATGTGTGGGGTGCCTGGGTCCCATTGGCTTTGACATCGGACATCAGCCCCTGGCACCTCTCAGTGCATGTTCACTATGCATTCCATTTTTCTAACTTGTTGCTGGCAGCCTGGGGTGACCCTGGCTCTGGGCCAAAGGACTCAGGCAGAGTGGGACAGAGGCAGTGAAATATCAGACAGTGCAAGTTGCACCAAGTGAAGGCAAACTGTTACTGGGGAATTTAAAAAGCTGTGTTTCCTTCCAGTTGTGACAGAAACGGTCTCAATCATGTAGAAAAAGGCCCTGAGAGCTGACGCATCACTCATCACCAAAAAGATATGAGGGCAATCGAAAATTCGGTTAATACTGCCAGTCGGTCTGGTGTACAAATGTGGTCCCAGCACATAAGAAGCACAGCCAGGAGTATCCTCATGAGTTTGAGTCCAGCCTGGGCTACAGAGTGAGTCCAAGAGCAGCCTTAATTGCATAACAAGACCTTGGCTCAAAAAAAATTGAAAGTGCATTACAGTAAAAGACACAAAGACAGGAATCCCTATCCAAGCATTCCATTCACTTTGAACTCATGATATCACCATCTTTGCCTCTTTCTGCAGAGCTCTAGAATCCTCTTTGCTGAGAGTCAAGAAGTGATTGAAACTCTGACTGCTGCTGCTAGCACCAGCCAAATAAAAGAAAACTACACACCAATCTCCCTAATGACCATAGACTAAAAAATCCTTAAGAAGATTCCTGTCTGTAGAGTGCAACAAATCATCAAGATTATTATACACTGGACCACATTGGATTCATCCCAGGGATGCTGAGATGGTTCAACATATGCAAATCAATCAATGGAATACCACTTTAACTAAGCTAAAGACAAACATCACATGATTAAGAGATTATGAAGTCATTTCAAAAAATACGACACCCATTCATGTTAAAAACCCTAAAGAAAACTGGAAGAGATGATCTTTACCTTAATCTGATATGAGTCACCTATGATAAACAGTTAATAGCATACAAAATGGTCAAAAAATGAAAGATTTCAGTAGGAGTCAGGAAAAAGACACTGATCACTACTATTACCACTGCTTTTCAGTAGAGTTCTGGAACATTAGTCATTAGATAAGAGCATGAAAGAAAAGGAATATGGGAAATGAAGAAGTTAAAGGATCAATAACTGCAGATGACATGATTCTCTACTTAGAAGACTGCAAAAATCTCCATCAAAAGACTTTTATATTTAATAACCTAATTCAGTAACATAGCTGGCTAAAATGTCTACACTCAAAAATCTACTTTTTTGACACAAACAACAATCTGACATACAGTGAAATTAGGGGAAACCACACTGTTCACAATAGAATTTACAAAATGATATGCTTAGGAATAAGCCTAAGAATGGAACAAAACATACTATACATTGAAAATTACCCTACCCAGATAAAGGATATCAAAGAGAATATCACAAAATGAAAAGATATCTTGTTCCTGGATAGGAAGAATCAAAATACCAAAAATGGCCATACTCTCCAAATTATTATGCAGATTTAATGCAATCCCCATCAAGGTACCCCATTATTATATTAGCAACCCACACAGAGCTAGAGAGAACATTCCAAAATTCATTTCAAGTAAGACGTAGAGCCAGGGGTTTAGATCAGCAGTGTAAGTGCCTGCCTGGCTAGCACAAGGTCATGAGTTCGACCCCCAGCACAAAAAACAAAAAATCAAAAAACAAAACAAAAAAAACCCACACATTAATTAATATGTAGAATTGAAAAAGACAGTTCTTGAAAACAAAATCAAGTCAGAATATATCACAACCCCTGACTTGCCATTACACTCTAAAGCTACTGTCATAAAATCAACACAATATTTGGGTAAAAGTATCAGACCTCAGGATCAGTGCAACAGAAAAGAAGATGCAGATGCAATTCCAATCTCAGACAGACACCAGGTCTTTGACAAAATTCAAAGACCCTACCCAAAAATGGGCATCTGAAATGGACACGCAATTTTCAGATTAAAAAAGTACAAGTGGCAAACAAAGACATGAAACAATGTTCAACATGATTGGCCATTGGAGAAATGCAAATTTAAATAACACTGAGATTCGATCTCTCTCCAGAAACAATGGTCATTATCAGGAAATCAAGCAATAACAAATGCTGGAGGCCTGGACATACAAAGGAACACTCTCCACTGTTGGTGCAGTGTAGGCTAGTGCAATCATTGTGGGAAGCAGTATAAGATTCCACAAAATACTAGGATTACAGGGCCCATTCATTCCAGCAATTCCCCTTCCCAGAAGAATTCAAGGAGGCATTCCACCATTAGACAAGTAAACCCATATTTACAGCAGCAATCTGTACTGGCTAAATATACAAAGAACACAAATTCCCATCAACAAAGGAATGGATAAAAAAAGATGGGTTTTTTCCATGCAATGGAGTACTAAGCAGCCATAAAGAAGGATAGGGTCTTGCTAGGTAAATGGATGCAACTTGAGACCACTCACAAGTGAAATAAATCAGATTCACATCTGAAAACATCCTATTGTCTCCAATTATGAGATATTGAAAAATAAGATCAAACATACACAATACATCATGTGAAATGAGAAGAAATTGTTGAAAAGAGAAACTGAGATGGGGAAAAGGAGCAAAAGAGGAAGGAAAAAGGAAAAATACAGTTCAGACACATTAGTATTCTCTTTTAGTTCACTTAAAAGAAAGATTTGTGCTACTCTGTTTGAACAGTATTTCTTGGCTCTGTCTTGTACTTTCACTATTTTGAAGACCGCAATAGGTGATGCATCAAAAAATGATACTGTCTTATTACTTTGTTTTGAAATTTTATTTTAGCTTTAAAATACAACAGTAGATTTGTGTAAAACAATGGCAAGTGGGGAAAAAGATCAGTTCTCATTGCTCATTGTGAATGCATTTTTCACACAGGGGCTCTCTTGAATCTTGATGATATTGCTGTGCTAGATTTGATGGTAAAGTACAGGAGGTCCCCTTGGTGCCCAGTCTTCTTAAATCAGCAGCATCTTTCTTAGATGCAACAGGATGGAGCTGAGAGTGTGAAGGAGAAATGAAAGGAGAGCCTTGGTCAGGTCCTGTGGACAAGGGAAGGAGGTTCTGCTCTGTGCTGACAAGAGACCAGAGGCTGCCTAGGCTCCTGGGTAGAGAGTGCTGAAGGGTGGGGCTCAGCAGATGTGGAGGGGAAGGTGACACTCACAGGAGAGAGGAAACACCCACATCTTGCACTCTTGCCTGTGGTGTGGGACACAGTGTCATGGGCTGCTCTAGCCACAGCCAATGTCACCAGTCCCTATGCTGATCCTCCTGTAGGCAGCCAAGGAGAGGGCTTTTCACAGTTCTCAGGGAGGGGTAATCTTAGCCTTTGTGCTGCACATTCAGAAAAACACTCCTGCAGGTAGGAGAGGGTGCTCCACAGAGAGACACAGCATCTTGTGACTCCACAATGCAGAGGGAGGAGGATGAGGGTGGGGGCAGCGGGGAGACTGTGGAAGCATCAGACACCATCCTCCTCCACACTGCATTTATTGAAGAGGCATCGAGGGCACAAGACAGGTACAGGAAGGAGAGCATCATGTAACATTTCAAAGGTCTCCTTGACAGTCCTAGTGCTAGATCTTAGGCCCAGCTAGTTTCCACAAACACAGTGCAGAAGTAGCTGAGCCCTACCATGGAGTTCTCATCAGGACTATGGTTATTGGGCAGATGGCAACAGAGGAATGAGGATCCAAAATGCCTGAGAGACGTGTTATTCCAAAGTGGATCCAGAAAGGGCAGAAAAAGGCATCCCTCATAATGGAAGAAGACAGAGGTGGGCAGTGAGGTGAGCCACAGCCCAGGGCCCTTTCTTCAGTTCTTTGCTCTATCTGTGCACTGCCACACCACAGAGCCCATGCATGAGAGCTCTATCTAGACCTCCACATCACAGAAGATAAGGACATGACAATGAGTGTCACTGCCCTCACTCTCTGTATTATCCTTGCCCACTGTGCTCTTTGGGAAGTGTCCTTTAGCCTTTTAGACAAAAGTATGAAATGGAAAACAAAGTTCCCACAGACAGCATTTCCAGAGTTGCTGTTTTCATACCGCATCATGCATCCTACAAAGGACTCAGGGCAAATAATTGTATCTAGGGATTTACTTATTGAAAATAATTGATGCAAAGTAGGTGGGTGTGGTGTCATAAGACTGTAATTCCAACATGTCAGAGTCTGAGGTATGAGGACCCACAGGGTTTACAGGCCTGTTGAATCTATACATGGGAACATATTATTTTAAAATGGGCTGATTCAATTGTCCTTAAGCAAAGCCTTTGAAATGTGCAGCTGATTGAATCATAGAGCTGTGAAAATAGTACTCTGCACTGTAAAGATCAGTGAGTCTCTCACTTCTGTTTAAACCACTTTTCTCAGTGAATGACACCAGGGGCTTGTGACAGTGGGTCTATGAAATCCAGGGGAGTTACAGAATCTGGGGGGACCAAGTCATTCCCTTTGCTGCTCTGCATCTCAACCTCTCTGACCTGTGATTCCTTCCTTGCTGGCCATCAGGAGTTCCCATTCCCTCTCACAGGGTCAGGCAGACTCTACCTCACACTCCCCCTGCTCTAAGTGGCACCTCTCCCTGGGGCTTCTTCATCTAATGCTTATTGATAATGGCAGCCCTGCACTTTAGTTAACTGAGCTACTCAGTGCTATCACAGGTAAGGACATAAGGGTGCTGCTGTGCAGACTCCTAACTGCACATGCAGGAGGAAAGGGGTTGCACAGAGGGATGCACAGAAGGACTTTAAGTGCCTAAGCCTCTCATGCCCCATGTGACCTAAAGAGATCCCTGAAGCCTCTTCATCTGGATTGCTGTTCCTTGGTGTGCCTTTCAGAGCACTCCTGCTGACAGCTGCTTTACTGAGTCATGGGGCCCAGATGCAGATCCTGTGAATGTAGGACATCTGGCCCAGGCCTACACTTCTGGGATGGAGACCAACCTGAGTGTAGGCCAGGATGCAACTCACCCTGCAGTCATGTGTGCCATTTCTTGTTCCTACTAAGCACTCTTTCACATCAATTTAACCTCACCCTTTATGGGTCCCAGCTCAGAGGAATGGGGAGATGGAGCTTTGTCAGCATGGAGGCCCAAAGTTGGACCAGTGGGCCAGGGAATCATGAGGCCATGTTCCTGGGTGGAAGAGGTGGTGGAGCTGGACAACCTGGCAAGACAAAGCAGCAAAGGCATCAAGTGTGTGTTGTCAGTAAAAACAATAGCCGGTCTCTGGCCCTTGAAAGAGCCACTTTGTGCCATGAGAAGACTATCACAATGGGCTTCCCTGTTGCAGGGACTTGGATAGTAGGACAGCAGCAAAGTGAAGAGCAGAACTCAGACTGCAAACTGGTCATGAAGAATGAAAAACCCTGACAGAGGCTCCCCATTCCTCACAGAGGAGCCACCACACAGGGTTCCTGTGTTATGGCACCATATAAGATGAGAAGAACCATAGGAACAGAGAATAGTCTTAGTGGGACAGTGATCCAGTGTAAGTGCACCCAGCAGCCACAGATGTCATTACCTCTACATGATAAGTTTGAGAGCCAGGGAACCTACAGACCATGTTCCCCTGCTCAAACCTAGGATCACTGACTGCCTCAGGGCAGCAGTAGGCTCAGGGAGACCAAAGGAATGACTCACATGGGTGGCATCTTCTGAGTCTGGGGGAGCAGATGTCTCCATCTTGGGTGGGTTCCTCAATGCAATGTAGGCCTCCAAATTTGCCTCTGAAACACAAAGGTAGCCACCAGGAACCACTGTTATCCACAGACTCACTGAACCACACAGTTCCCCTCAAGAGAGTCATCAAGTAAACAAAGTGGCCTAGGATAAGTGAACTCAAGCAGAGATGACATTTACGGAGGCTAATACTGGCTTTGCTGTTGATAATTCCTACATAAGCAGTAAGGATTAGATTTCAGGGAGGCAAAGCACACCAAACTGAAGATCAGGCAAGCAAAAGTGTAACAATGCACACCTAACAGAAAAGGAAGGATCATGAAATCTCTGTGGGTGTGTGAAGGGACATGGTGAGGAAGACTGGAGAAATCAAGAAAACTCAAAGTGTAGGGAGAACCTTGGGAGAGGAGAATGAAGTCACTCCATCATGTAAAGTTGCATTGCCAGGATCAGGGAGCTGCCTGGTGTCCACACAGTGTGCATGAAGGCTGTGAATGACAGTACTGGGCAATGGATATACAGCACAGGGTGGGGCCCTGGACATACAGTGTCCCAAAAAACTGCTGTACTCAGAGGGCAGAGTCTCTATGGTCATGTGTGAAACCACCAGAATAATTCTAGTATTTGATTTTCAAGTCAATGTTCGATTACCCTATCTGTAAGGAATCAGTTACTGCAGACATTTGGGAATTACAGACAACATAAAGTGTCAGTGTGGATCCACTGTGTCAAAGCATCAGGACACAGGTAAGATGCACTGGATGTAGCATGCATTTCGTGTCCTGAGATAGAGAAACTGAAAGCTGAATATCTATGAAAATGCACTAGTGGCCAGGGAGACTCCATGACTTGAAGGGCAGAGACTGAGGCTCTCTGAAACCTAGGCACCTGAGGGCTCATGTGATACCAGTAGACAATCTCAGCTTCTGGTCCTGAGAAAGCACACATAGACCTGTCACCTTCCTTCACAATACCCTGGCAAGGTAAACACAGGAGAAAGCCTCAGACACATCCTACCTACCTGGCAAGAGCAACCTCTGCTTTCCAGGATCCACGTTTGTGGGTGGTTATCATGGCACCCCAGGAAGGTGACTTGGCCAAGCTCCCAGAGCTTGGTCAGCTCAGCCTGGACACTCCTCCCTCCTGTCACCCTGCAGCACTGCAAAGTCACTGCCTCCAAGTTTCTCAATGGCTCTTACCTTCCACCACCTCCTTTCACTAAAGAAAACATGAACAACAATATCCCTTGGAGCCCCATGCCAGACACCTCATAGTCCTCAATCTTTCTCTTCTCACCTCACTTCTGAAACTTCCATCCAGTTATCTGCTGACAATGATCCTGTCCCTACCATACCACAGACACATTCTATTACATCAAGTCCCTAAAATACACCTGGGAGTCTCATCGTTCCACTGAAAGCACTCATGGAGATTCCCTACTTGAATACTACATGGACCACACAATATACTTTGTGGCTTTTTAAGAGGAGAATCAGAGAGCGTCCCGCGAGATCCCACCATGGCCATGCTGGAAGCCAGGAGGCTGCATTAAGAGCCATTTGCCTGCCCTCTTGGTGAGTGCCTTCCTCATGTGTGAGCCAGGAGCAGGCCAAGTAATGTTTCCTGTTAGCCTACTGGTGTGTGGGCTTGCAATCTAACATCCAAACACCCCTATTCCCCCCTGTTAGCAACTGGGAACAGAGGTCTGAGCATCTCTTACCAGGATGACTCCATCCAATAGAGAAAATATGGTGAGCATCCTCTAGCTTTTCTTTAAAAGCAAATATTGTTTTCAGTTTTGATTCATTATGATTAATGTCGTTATTCTTTTCAACATTCTCTTTCAACTGATTTTATAATGTTCTGTATTTGTTTTATTTTGCTGTACCTAATTCACTAGGCAACTATTGTGAAGATAATGAGATATACTATGGTACCTATTGCTGTTATCCCAGTAACTTGCTGTGAAGTTCTGTACCAAATTCACTGCACTGTCTTGATTGCCTTTGTACTGTCTTGTTCTGTTGTACTTCTACTACCTTCATAATAAAATTTTTCAAAAAGAGGTGAGGAGACAGAAATCCATGGAGGCCTGGGTGTGGTGGCACAGGCCAGCAGTCTCACAACTAGGGAGGCTGAGGCAAGAGGACTGATTAGAGTTCTAGTGTGGCCTGGGATGGAAAGTGACATCGAGGCACAAGGTGCACAATGACACCTTGTCTCAAAAAATAACAAAACAATACATTCCTGATCCATCCATGAAACTGCACCACAGTAAGTCAGCACACTAAGCCCAGGCTGTGAGGAGTCTGACCCACCTGTCCTGCTGTGACTCTGTCCTGTCAGGATGGAAGTGGTGCTGCTGCTCTCCAGGAGCCACAGTCCACTAGGGAGCATGGCAAAGGGGATCCCATGGCTTCCCACCACCTTCCTTCTGCTCGCTCCTACACTGAGTCATCCCCATGTGTGTGACTCGATAATAAATGTAGATCATTAAGGGAGTGGTGGAAGACTGCTTATCTTCTGGGATCTCCCATCAGCTGGGCACCTTGGAGAGGTCAAAAATTGACCAGGGATAGGGCTCAACTCACTGAGGCTAAGCTGGAAGGTGATGTACTTGGCCATTTTGTGCCACACAGCACAGAGCTGGTGGCTCTGCCCTTCATCTATCACAAGGTTCTCCTGTAGAGCAGGTCCTTGATGCTGCAATGAAGTAAGAGGATGGTGTCTCTTCACTTGACAAATGTGTTCACTGTATGCATCCTCATTCAGGACTGCAGCTCTGTTGCCCATCTGAAGCCCATAAGGGAGGAGGGAAGGCAAACTTACAGGTAGAACTCAGCTTGTGTGGATGGCCATGATTGCTGACACAGCACTTCCCAAGGGAGAGAAGGAACATGCAGAGTTCAAGAGGAGTGACAATACAGTGATTCAGGCAGTGTCAGGGTGATATTCCAGGACATCCCAGGGAGCCCTTCCAATGGAACACTGCCTTATGTTAGGCAATGACATCATAAGCTACTTGGCAGGGGAACATGAACAAGCAAGCATTTTCCTATGCTACTCTACACCTAGCAGTGATGGCTGCTGTAATGTATTTCTAGAGGACACTATTCTATCTGTGACAAACCTCACCATGATCTAAAGCATCATATGTAGAGGTGAGATCTGCTGCATTGATTTTATTTCTATAGGGGACATGAAGACCTGTGTGTGTGTGTGTGTGTGTGTGTGTGTGTGTGTGTGTGTGTATGGTTTTGTAAAGCTGTGATCATTTACTGTTCTGTTGAATTCTCTGTGTCACTGAAGAAAATGATAACAGCAATAATGATACAAGACAGGCATTAAATTAATCACCACACTTTGGTCACTTGCTGGGGGGCTGCCTGGATAGGAGTATAGGAGTGCTCAGGAGACTGAGACACTGCTGAATGAAAGAGACCATGGGCATTCAGGGCTGCACTTTCAGTAGTGTGTCTTCATACAAGCTTCTTTCTCATCCAGGTTTATTTTTCTTATAGAATTGCAGTCAAGCAAGCAAGGTGAATCTCTCAGAAAGAGGGGAGCATCTCCTCTATATGACTTCCTACAGGAGACTTCAGGGTTCCTCCAAGCACATGGAAACCTCACTTTACTGCACCTTGGGGCATAATGATGCTGGGGTAATAAATGAGAGAAGTAATGCAGCTAGGAACCAATAGATGCAGCTGTAGAACACAGTCCACTGTCCAGCTGGATCAGGGAAGAGGTAGAAATACACAGCCCTTCTCAGAGGTCAGCCCTGGGCTCAAAGGTAGGACTTTTATACTCACCTGAGCACCTGGGTTGCCTCAATTTCCTGTGTTTCCCAGACAATGTCAGTGTCTGCAAACAACACACATGTCCCAACACAAATGCACCCAAGCCCACCCTAACCCTACCCCATCCAAGCCCTGTCAGTGGCCACTGAGGCATCAAGAGAGTTGACAGAGACTCAGCTGGGAATTGGGCAGACCTGCTGGCCAAGATTCCAGGAGTACACTGGCTGGAGACTCCTGGTCATGCATGTGACAATACTCGGTCTCAATGTGCTCAGTTTTGACACAGAGATCCCAACCCTGCATGAGGGGTTCTGGAGGGTGTCATGGCTGAGACTGGAAAGAGAGCTATGTGATAGTAGGTTCAGCACACAGCACAGGCCTCGACATGTAGTTCACTCCCACTTTGCCAATGGTTGGAACCTGAGAACACCCTTTGTCCTTAGCACAACAGGGACAGCAACAAGATACTCACAGTGTGAAGAGGCACTGGCTGTCCCATGAGGAAATGGAATGTCATGTGCCATGGCTACTTTCACTCTACAGCCTTTGAATTCACATAAGGACATCACAGCTCGCTACTCCCCAAAAGTTTATGCAATCAGTAAACACACAGAATTTCACATTTCTCTGTGACCAAAAGATCAAAGAAACATGAGTGACAGGAACACTGATCTGAGATTCATTTCCACATAGGTCAGCATGAGGCCAGGCCATGGGGCTCCTGCTCACTAACACAGGGATTTGCATTGACAACACACAGGAGCTCTGTTTTCTACCTCTCAGGTAGGTCAGTCTGATAGGAAAGAGATCTTGGAGATTACATATGTGATGCTAACTAAAAGTTGACAGGAAGGAAACCCTGATTCTGAGAAGAGGAGGGAATCTTAGTGGCAGGGAAGGGATGCTGGAGAGCTGCCCTGGAGGAAGGCAGCACAGAGGGAACAGCTGATGGGAGCTGGGAGCCCCAGCTTCACAAATTCACCTCAAAGAACTGGGGAGCTTGCCAGTCATGTAGATGTGCAGAGAACAGGGGAGAACTGTACAAGAGAAGCCACAGCCAGCCACTTGACCAGAGCCCCTGGAAAACGCTTCATGAAGTGTTCTGATCCCATGAATCACCAGCTTCAGTGGGCCTTGAGGTTTCTGATCCCCTCTCCTCACTCTGAGCCCTATGTAGATCTGAGGACTGCACTTTGATACCCAGGATCACAGAGTACTGTGGCATAAGAACTCAGCAGAGCTTCTCAGTGCCAGACCTCTGCCCCTGCACTGCAAACACAGGGGAGTCCTGGCAGAGCTTTAGCCACCTCTATCAGCTGAACCCTTGGGAACTGAGAACCCTGGACCCCTGAGCTGCACTTCTAGCAGGATGATGGTGACTCACTGGTGTCTTCAAGTAGAGGTCCTGCTTCAGGTTCAAATGCAGGGGCAGAGTAACTCAGGTGATGATCTTGGGGCAATGGTGGAAATGGCTGCACAGAACCCAGGGTGGCCAGCTATGACACTGATGCTGGCAGGTCATCTACTTCATGGAGCTCAATGCTGAGACAGACATGGATGGGGATAAGGCGGAAAAGATAAGATTAAGATGGACCAGAACACACAGGTTCTAAGTAAGCCTCCAGCAAAGCTTCAGGGAAAATTCCAAACTGCAACTTTCAGAGAGAAAAGGAAGAGAGCTTTGCTCTGACTTGGACACTGCCTGATTACTATGGGAATGAGAGTGAGAGAAACACACAGAGAAGTAGACAGAAAACAGAAGGGCAAAGGGAAGAGAGAGCATCCACTGCCAGGGTGCTGTCCACATCACCAGCTGAGGAGAGAGAGCAGCTTCCTTCTGAGGTTCAGTCAGGACAGGGAGCTCACAGTGACAACCACAGAAGGCAGCAAATTATGGCAGCAACAACAGGGAATTTCCGAGGTTCCAGGAATGACAGGCTCTGCAGGGACTGCAGGAGAACTTAGGCCCTCTCTGCCTGTCCTCATCAGTACTGACACATGACATGGCTCTCTGCAGCTGCTCCATCTACTTTCCTTCCTGTGCCTCAGCTGTCCCAAAACTCTGGCCCTCAGTTCAGAAAGACAATGTACATGGAGTGTTTGAGAGGATAAAAGTTCTCCTTTAAGGTGATAAGGCCAGAAGAGTGCTGGGTTCTGGGCAGACGCCCTCTCCAAACACACAAGTTGAACCACTGTGCTAAAAGGCCACAGTGTCTGTGGTTTGGTGAATGATGCCACAACCATTGGCGGGTGATACTCACTCTTGAGAGTGCAATGTGTGGCCCCTCCTGACCTGGCTCTTGAATCTAACACAACCTCTCTCCCAACACACTTGCTCATGGTTCCTGACTGTGCATTGTTACCTGGAGTCAAGGGCCTGTGTCTTTTCCTCTTCCCCTCCATCAGAGTAATTCTCTGTAAAGAAATTCAGAAATATCCAGATGGTCACTGCATGATGCCACTGTACCCAAGACACTTGTGGCTACCTTAGAAGATTGTGCAGCATTGTCAGATGCACATAGAAACAAGCCTGTCCCACAGTGTCCACAACCAGGCCCCTTCACAGCACCATCCATCTTCGTTCTATCATTTCTGTAGGGGAGTTCTACTCCTGTTACCCAAATCCCATGTCCATTTTCATGACACACAATCCCTACAGAAACTCCAGTGTCACAAGTGTCATCTGAAATGGCACTCACTGAGATTCCATAACAAATGCTGTAACTACAGTGAAACACTCACTGAGAGCCTTGTCAGATGAGTACACAGAAACCAAGGCAGGATCAGCCTGTGCTCATCTCACCTGGGCTCAGAAGCAGGGTGAGGGTCTTGGCCAACCTGTGCCACTCTGAGTGGTTTTTCTGGTGGTTTTGTGCCTGGTGTCTCACAGGTTCATCCTGAGCCTAAAGTTCTCTAAGACTCTTTCTCATATAGTAAAAGATAGAACACCATTTCAAAAATACCTATATTGGCTTGAAACATATAATATTTTCAGTGATACACCTGAAATGCACAGGGGCAAAAGGAGGACAAAACACATGATTGGAGCTCATCTGTCTTGGAATGAAATCCCTGCCAATGATGTAGGACCACCCCATGTAGAAGCAGATCCAAATCTCAGCCACAACTTCCCCAAAAAAGGAGCTTGATGAGGTCCATTTGGGTAAAAATGAGTCCCATGGGCACATCACACCCTGACAGAAAGGTGTGCCTCCTGGCTTGAGCAAATAGACTTGGAGCACCAGATCAGTTTACCTTTCTGAGTGCCAATGTTGGGAAATACTGACCTGCTCATATGTCAGAGTGGTCCAGACTCATGTTGTCCTATGTAAGCCCCAGTCCTGACTATTCAGTTATCTGTTGGCCACTGGTGTCTCTTCTTTAATATACTTCTCCTTTTCTGGAATCTCTGCAAGTAAATTCACAGAGTCAGTCAGGCAGTGAGTAGTTTCCTGTCCACACCACAGATGCCAGGGCATCTCTGGCATGGAAACTGAAATATCTATCTTGGATTAAGTGTGGGCACAAGGTCGCTTCTAATGATGAAACACATGAGCTCTCAGTTTCTTAAAGATCTATGAACTTGCTTATATTTCTGGTTGCCCAGAGGCAAAGCACAGTGCTATGCACAAAGGGCAGAGGTGGTGGGGTCAAAGAGATGCTGCTGAGATGATGACAACCATGGGCTAAGGCTCAGCAGAACCAGAGAGGGCATCCAAGGACTCTGCCCTGCTTCTTCTTATTCCACAACTGCAACCCATCAGCAGGGCACTCAGGTCAGTGCAGAGGAACAACCCTGAAGAACCGCAGGCACAGAATTTCAGCACCACAGTGTGCCAGTGGCTGTGTGTGGTGACCCAGGCCTGTAATCCCAGCACTTGGGAAGCTGAGCAATGAGGAGTACTGTGATGTCAACATCATCCTGAACTATTTAGTAAAACACTGTCACAAAACAAACGTACACATAGATACACATACACACACACACAATGCATGTCACTTAGGTAGAAATACAGACAGCACAGCAGAGCTCTGTTTGTGGCAATGGAAGCTGCAGCACAGAGAAAATAGCCTAACCCTTGAAGGGAAACACAACCATCCATGAACACTGGATCAGCCTCTACCCACATCACCTAACTGCTCATGACTGGCTTCAGAGAAACAATGTGAAGATGGCTAAAAGGCAGTTGGCATTGTGTGCAGGGGGAATAGACAGGTGGTATTTAATGTTCTCAGCAGGGGCAGAATGCAGACATAATCCCCATATGTGAATTAGATTCCTCAGGAATCCATCTTCCAGTTCCCAGAAATGACAATTTAAAAGATGCAGAGTATTTTTAAAATGACAAATAGATTCTCAAGTTTATCTGGATTCAAAAGACCCAGAGGAATAAAGAAAACAACAACCGAGATCAAATCCAAAACTGTGACAGCACAGGGGCTGGGAGGACAGGCACAGATTGGCTCCTGAGAACAGAGCCCAGAGTCTGAACTCACAGAGAGAGCTCTTGAAGGAGCTGCGGGCACTCTGGGAGAAAGCAGAGTTTTTCATGACAGGTGCTGGGAAAGGTGGACAGGCAAGATCTTACAGACAGGCAAAGACTTTACAGTTTTGCCAACATTCAACAAGAATGGATTATAAATGTTGAGTAAAAACAAAAACTTTTCCTGAGAGAAAAGATAACAGAGAAGAAAGTCCATGTGAACTGTGCTGGGGCATCTCTTATCCAGAACAAACAGTGAAACTCACAAGATAAAGAATGAGTAAGCCACACTGCGATGAACCTGACCTCTGTTCAGCTGAGATCACTCAGATCTGAGGCGCACAGCAGCAGGAAATCTCTGCAAACCATGTCAGAAATGATACACAGTGACTTGTTTCTTGGAATCACATGGAGGGCTAGATAGATTTGGGGAGGGACACAGTGGACTTCAGACCCGGGAAATATTCTGCATGACCCTGAACAGGACCTGTGTCAACAGACATCTTCCCAAAACCACAGGATGCACAGCACTGACAGGGAACCTAATGGACACTGCGGTCTTCAGTTATCAGTAATCACCAATATGGCTCCAAGTTCACAGTGAAGGAAATGCAGTCGCCTGTGATGCATCATGATGGGGACATTGTCTCTGAGGGAGGTGCTAAAGGCTCCCTGGGTACGGGATGGAGGGTCTCTACCAAGTCCAATGTGCAAGGGTCCTTATCCTTCCTAAGTGCATTCCTGACTGTTCTCTCCCTGCAAAGAACAGCGACCAGACCACAAGATCTACTCTTCTGCACGTCAGGAGACAAGAATTCAGAAAAGATGGAGTGGTCAGTCATACACAGTTACTACACACAGTCTTCAGGTTGGGGTTTCAGAACCTTTCATTCTTAGTGCACTATGATTTCAAGTATAACCAGCTGTCTCCCAACACCTCCTCTTCGTAGCTTTGAAACTAGAAGAATGTGGCCTCTTCATTTCAGAGCCAGGTTCCCTCAGCGACATAGGACACTGGGATGCTGTGAGGTCCATACTGTGGGTGAATACACTGCATATCCCTGGGAGCAACCTAAGTTTTCCACAGTTCTACATGGTACACAAGCACCAGAAGAGCTGGTCAAACAAGTCATTTTGTAATTGTAGTGTCCTGTGAGCTGGAAATTTTAAAGCAGTTCAGTGTAATCTGGGCCTGAGGCCACCTCACTCGGGTTGAGGTTGTGGTCCAGCTGCTCAGCCAGCCTCCAGCCCTCAGGCCGACCCTGGTGGTGGCCACTTTCCTGGTTGGTCTTAGGGTGACCTCTTCTGAAGAGGACCTCCAGACACTTTTTAGGGTTAGACCTCCAGATGCTCCTTAGGGTTATTAAATAATAGCAGCTTTGTCACCAAAGAACAATTTAGGTAAATTGCTTTTACAGAGCATGTAAAAATGGAGAGTGAGTAGTTTAACTCTAGTCCTATTAAACAAAATATAGATTTTATAAGAACTTAAAATAAATTTCAAATTACAATGAATATTTTAAATTTAAAACTAACCTAATAAATAGAATTCTAAACATACTGCTAATGAGAAAAATCCACAGCTTACTGTTAGGACCACAGACATACATCTAAATCTGTGCATGACAACTTTTACTTCTTTGATGTATATATACAATGGATTATTAAGAAAAATACATTTTAAATGGCCAAGGTTTTTATCATGATTTTTAAATTGAACTTTGATAATTTTCTTTGAGCAAACAAGTCTATCTAACTTAAAACAAAACAAAGCACTTGTGTAAAGGAAAGGAAACTAAATTTAGTGGAACAATTTGTTTTCCATCTCATTTAATACTTATCACAACAAGAGAGATTATTATAGGTTTTTTCCTTTTATTATTTATTTTAGAGTATCCAAGTGTCAATGACAATTGCTCTCAGTGCTACTCAGTCTTCAAAATCATATATTTATGATGTGACAAATTAGTTGAAGTTGTTTCTGGTATTTGTTGTTAGTGTTTCCTAATTAGAATTATTTTAAATAATAGGAGGAGCTAACCTTGTATCATGTGGAGGAGCTGGTTATGTCAGATTCCGGGACACATTTAATAAATAACTTTTGACTGAACTTTTGGCTCATAGTGAAGTTGTATCCATTACCATGTCAACTGATAAGGTCACTCAGTATCTTGCCACAGGAGATCTTGATGCATACTTGAAAATCTGGAATGTAGAGGTAAATTAAATATTCTCATATCCCTTTCATTATTTTTGACTGTCTATTGCTGACTATAACAAATATCCAATAAAATTATATATAATTATACAAATCAGATTTTGAGATGTTCAATTTTCAGTATTTTAAAGAAAGCTTTTACATATATTGAGCAGAACATTTTCAAAAATAATTAATACAGAAAAACAGATTTTCCTCAGGATTGAAAACATCTTACTATACAGTCAAGTCAATCACCTAACTTGGTAAATTAATACTGTTAGCAATATATGGCTGTGTTGTTTATATGCAAATAGTTACATATATAGTACCTTATTTTAAATGAAATTATGAATATAATTTAGAGGTCTGGCCATTTATATAATACTTTCACACAGAGTTAGGTTTTCTCTTGTTGCTGTTCTTATGCTACTGATTACCTGCTAAATTGTCAAATGACATAATATTATTTACATGAAACTACTTTTATTTTATTTATTTAATTTTTTATTTATCTTTTTGTACCAGGGATTGAACTCATCACCTTGCACTTGCGAGGCAGGCACTGAGGCCCCTGACCTAAATCCCAGGCCCTGTAACTACTTTTATATTGTACAGCTTATCTTTATTGAACAATGACTTTGATGTTTGTTTTTCTTTTTCTATCCTTCCCTCCAGTTATTTTCTTTCTACTTCCCAAATCAGTCAAACCAGTTAGAAACTTTAAAAAAATACTAATACCACTTTTGAACTTGGTATCAGGACTTATTTTACATGTGGAATACAGCTTATTGTTTCCAAATGTACATTTTAAATGTTTACATCAGGTTTTAAACAATGACATACATTATAATTCTTTGGAATTTTACATTCTGATATTTCTTTTCCTTCAGGAATACTATATTGAATCAAGTAAGAAAAGAATCACACAGAATCCAACTCTGATAAGAGCCTTCCAACCTCATGAGGACCAGATAACTTCACTTCAGATGTGGGGACACGGTGACCATTTCCTGATTCTCTCTGCCTCTGCTGACTGCAGTATTTGTGTGACTGGCTTCCATAGTGCTCCTGTTTGGATCTTTGGAAAGGTAGAAATAGTGCTTCTCTGATTATAGTATTTACTTAACTTTTCATATGAATGTGGGATGCTTTCTATCTAACTACCCTCAGCTGTTTAATGTTCACAAGACATGAAAAATTGACTTGAATATCTCTTGGAAAGATTGTGGTTCTGTGCAACTCAAAATATTTTGGGATTTTTGAGAAAAATTCCTCCTTCAAAATAAATTAATGGGCATCTAAGATGCACACACATTTCTCAGATGAATAAATACAAATGACAAGTAACTATAAGAACATATGTTCATATCACTGATGATTTGAGAAATGCAAATTAAGGCAACACTAAGACCTTACCTCTTTCCAGAAAGAATGGCTGTCATCAAGAAATCAAATGCTAATAAATGCTGGTGGGGCTGTGGGAAAAAAGGAACACTTCTCCACTGCTGGTGGGAGAGTAGACTTATAGAACCTCCATGGAAATCAGTGTAGAGATCCCTCAAAAAATTAGGATTGGCAGTCACACATGATCCAGTGCTTTCCATTTGGGGAATTTTCCCAGAAAATTTGAAAACATCATACCACAGTGATATACTTGCACCTATGTTTATAGCAACACAATTTGTAATAGCTAAGTCTTGGCAACAACCCAAATTCCCACCAACCATGGAATGGATAAAAAGATGTGCTATTTTTATACAATGGAATATTACTAAGCTGTAAAGAATGACAAACTTAAAGCTTTTATAGGTAAACGGATGCAACTTGACACCATACTCATAAGCGAAACAAACCATACTAGCATGTGTAAATATCATATTGACTCCTTAGTGTAAAAAAATTAAAGAGTAAGTCAGATCCAAAATGTATAATACATACTGTGAAAATGAAAAGTAAAGAAAGTGCTCAAAAGGGAAGAATAACTGAGATCATATATATTGATCATATATACATATATATGTATTTACATAAGGATTATATGTATATATGATAGATAACTATTTATCAAAAAGGACAGTTTGTGTTTTCATTGTTTGATTGCTTGATCATTTTTAAGGCCTATATCTTATAATTTGAAAAACTAATTTCAAGATAATAATATGCAATATAATAACCAGGTTTACTTTCATATTATTTAGTTAGAAATTCTGTATCATCATTTTTATACCATTCTTTTAAAATTATTACTTTACCCAGTGTTCTCAGCTGCACACAGCACATTCTTCAAAATAGACCATGTATTATCCCAAAAAATATTCTCAAGTAAATGCAAAGGTATTGAAATAATCCCATGCATAGTATCTAACCTTAGTGCACCAAAATTGGAAATGGTAAAAGAAATTGCAAAATCTGCATAAATACATGGAAATTAAGTAACAATCTTTTCAAAAACCAGTGGCCAAAAGACAAAATTAAAGAAGAAATGAAGAAATACCTACAATTCAAGGAAAATACAGAAACAACATAGTACAATCTGTTGGATGCAATGAAAGCAGTCTTAGGAGGGAATTATATAGCAATAAATTCTCACATCAAGAGCACAAATAAACGACATAATGCTCCATCTCAAGCTTCCAGAAAAAGAGCAAGCTAAACACAATTCTCATAGAATTGAGAAAATTGTAAAGATTAGAGCACAAATCGATACATTTGTTACTAGAAAAAAAAACACAAAACTTAATTAATCAAAAAGCTGGTTTTTGAGAGAATAAACAAAATGGAAAAAAAACCTATGTAACCTTATCAAGAGAAAGAAGGTAAAAACCCAAATTCACACAATAAGAACTGCAAAGGTGGAGAAGTCAAGATGGCTGAGCAGTGAGAAACAAAATACAAAGCCTCCTGGGAGAAACAACACATTTGCCAGAATAAAACACCCTGGAGAGACCCAGACAGAGGGAGATGGATCCTCTTGACACAGGAAGAAATTAAAATGTAAAAAAGCTCATCAAATACGTTGGGACTATGACTGGAATGGCTAAAAATTAAAGGACACAGTATTTTCATGGTTACCTGCCAAGTTTGCACTGGCATGATTTTGCACTAGCTTGAATTTACAATGGCTGGCAGAGCTGCCCAAACTCATTCCTGTTGCCACTCACAGGAAGTACAGTGGCACTGAATTCGGGGGCTGGTGAGACCAATGGAGAGTGGAGCTGCCGAAGGGACCTTCATTAATCCATGGTAAGTGCTAGGAATGAGACCTCCCCACAGGAAGGGTGTGACCAAATGTGCGACTTGTTGGTGTCCGGCAGGAGGAGCTTGAACTGGAAGTGATAGTGACTTCAGTTGGTTGCTCCCTCCCCAGAGCAGATTCATGTGATTTGCTTGGACTGGGCCGCATCCCTGGCTGGGACCCAGTGAGCCATTCCAAATCGATTGCCTGTGCCTAACACACACTAACCAGGTGAAGGCCCTGAAGTTTGGCTGGCCCAGTGGGGTGGGGCAAGCAAATGCAGCTGCTGCTTAAACCTCAGTGACTAAAGCATTCAGGAGAGGGCAAAGGTCCCTTGCCAGTGTGTTTTGGAGGAAACATTGCCAACAGGGAAGTTGGCTGGGACCTGCATTGGAACCTGTGTGGAGGAAGCCAGGGTCATGACAGGAGAGAGAGGCAGGAGGAGGCCCCCAGCACAGAACCCTGAGAGCCCTGATCCAGGAGAGGGAAAAACAAGGGTGACTGATTGTGGCTAACATGCAACATCATACATGGCTTCTGTGGACATTAAGAGATATCTTTGGGACCTTGTAGATGAGCTCAAAACTGAAATATTAAATCAGTTAAAGCAAGATATCAGTAGAGTAAAAGAAGAAATGCTCTCAGGAAGCATCTGTCAAGAAGACACAGAGAGAAAAAGGGAGTAATACAAAAAAGGAGAGAAACATTCGATAAAGAATAAAAAGAAAATATAGAATACATGAAGCACATTCAAAGACACTATCAGGAAATTAAAAACTCCATTGAAAGCTGGAAAAACACCTTAAAAGAAACTAAAGATAAGCTATCAAAACTTGAAGATGAGTTTGCAATGTGTGATCATGAAAGGAAAGATCTTTTAAAACTAACAAGGAAACAAGCAGTAACAATACAAAGGCGAGAAGATGACAAGAGTCCCTACAATTTAAGAATAAGAAATGTGAACAAAAAAGCAGGAATACATACAGGTGAATTGCAAAGGCTATTCATGGAAATAATTAAGGAAAACTTCCCAAGCATAGGAAAAGAAAATGACATTTGGTTATGTGAGGCATACAGAATGCCAGCCACCTACAACCAAAACAGATCTACACCCAGACATGTAATAATCAAGATACAAGAAATTCAATATAAAAACAGAATATTAAAAGCCATCAGAGAAAAGAAACAGATTACCTATAAAGGTAAGCCCATCAGAATCATGTCTGACTTCTTGACACAGACCATCAGATCAACAAGAGCTTCAAGCAAAGGATTCCAAGCCCTGAAAGAAAATAACCTCCTTCCCACATTGACATATCCTGCAAAACTGTCACTAGAAATTAATGGAGAAACAAGATTCTTTCATGACAAAGATTAACTGGGGAAGTTTGTGACCAACAATCCAACTGTACAGAGAATATGGAAGGACATTCTAGAGAGAGAGAAAAAAACCCAAGATTTTAGGAACAGTGGCAGAAAGGCCTCAATCAGTGGGGCAGGCAGTAGAACGAATGAGAAAAGTAGACAAACAGGCAGAAAAATAGCAGAGCAGAAATGAGGCAGAGAAGGATACCTAGAATCTCTACAATAGATGTCCTTGATACACTATATTGTTAATAGTGCACCAGGATTTAAAACCCACATTACTCACACTACACTGCTTAGATGTATTATATTCTGTTCCAGTTATTCTACTAAACTTGAGGGCACAGACAGTAATCCCAAAAATAACAGGATATAGTACAGTAATCACTCTTAATTTCCTATTAACTTAATGTAAAGCCATATAAAACCTACACTGTTTTACCATAACTGATGATAATCGAATCAGGTCTGTTAGATCACTGTTTTGCATTGATAGATTTTATTCAAAGCTGTTATGATTGACAGTATCAAGTCTGAGAGCATAGGCATCTGCACTTAAGATGACAAGATTCACTAGAATATCCACTTTGGTTTCATTATTACCTGCCTTTGAAGTTTTATACTGTCTACAATGTTTTATGTTTAGTAATATTGTTATGTACCACTATATTCAATTCTAATTCTATATTCAATTATGCCTGATGATATAGACAATTCTATTGAAGATAATAAGAAACAACACAGTAATCATTGTAGATCACCTTGTACTGAGGTTATCTATAAGTTTATGGTTTCATATTTTTATAGGAATTTGTTTTGTTTTGTTTTATCTTACTATGCTTTGTTTTTCCCTCTAATACAGAAAGGATAGAAATACATGTAGAGATTCATGCATGCATAGCTGTTTACACTCTCACTGTTTGACTATCTGCTTTGTATGCTTTAATTTTGCAACTTGAACAACTATTTCTAAGAGGACAATATGTAATTTATCATCTACTGATTTCTTATTGTTTATCTTTTTTCTGAAAATCTGTATTACCTCTATCCTTTAGAGCTTTGGTTTCTCTTCAAATAAAAAAATTTAAAACAGTAAAAGGGGGACAGAAAGTGCTCTAAAGGATATGATTGCATTTATGTTTAAATGTGAAGGATTGACAACCATGTGGCTAAGTTGTTACTGGATCATTGAACTATTTGCAGCCTCACTGTTTGAATGTCCACTCTATATGAGTTAATTCTGTAACTTGAACCACTATGTCTAAGAAGACAACATATAATTTATCAACTAATGATTTATTATTGTTTATGTTTTTCTGAAATTCTGTATTGTTTCTACCACTTTTTCTGTTTTTCTTTTTTCCTCTTTAAATAACATTTTTTAAAAAAGAACTGAAAAGGGAGAAACTACTACAGCTCCCATGGAAATTCAAAAGATCATGGATACCTACTTTCAAAATCTCCACTCTCATAGGATAGAAAACACAGAGGAAATGGGCAGATTTCTAGGAACATATGGACTAACAAAGTTCAACCAAGAAGATACAGCAATTTTGAACAAACCCGTATCACCTATGGAAATTGAAAAATTAATAAAAATACTTACCAACAAACAAAAGCCCATGTCCTGATGATTTCACAGCTGAATTCTGCAAGATATTTAGAGAAGATTTGTTGCTAATACCCTTAAACTCTTCAATGAAATTTAGAATAAAGCAATCCTCGCTAATTCATTCCTGGAGGCAAGTAATACTCTGATACCAAAACCAGAGAAAGATCCAACCAAAAAAGAGGACTATAGGCCAATCTCAATAATGAACATTGATGCAAAGATTCTCAATAAAATACTGGCAAACAGAATGCAGCAAATCATCAAGAAGATAATACAACATGACCAAGTGGGGTCCATTCCAGGAATGCAGGGATGGTTTAAAATACACAAATCAATTAATGTAATGCATCACATCAACAGAGCTAAAAACAAAAACCACGTGGTCATCTCTGTAGATGCAGAAAAAGCTTTTGATAAAGTCCAACACATGTTTATGATAAAAACCCTTCAGAAACTTGGAATATGTGCTGTCTACCTCAACCTTATAAAGGCCATCTGTGACAAAACATAAGCCATCATTATACAAAATGGACAAAAACTAAAAGCTTTCACTTTAAAATCAGGAACAAGACAAGGTGATAGTGGACTATCTCCACTCCTTTTCAATATAGTTCTGGAAACACTAGCCAGGGGAATCAGACAAGAGAGAAATAAAAGGAATAAAATAGGAAAGGAAGAAGTTAAATTATCACTATTTGCAGATGAGATGATACTCTATATAGAAGATCCAAAAAACTCCATTAGAAAGAAGTTCAGCAGTGTAGCTGGATACAAAGTCAATGCTCAAAAATCCATAGCATTCCTGTACACAATCAAAAAACTCACTGAGAGAGAAATTATGGAAATATCGCCCTATACAATAACATCCAAAAAAACGAAATACTTAGGAATCAACCTACCAAAAAATGTAAAAGAACTGCATGCTGAAAATTGTACTACACTGAAAAAGGAGATTGAGGAGGATATTAGAAAAAGGAAGGATATTCCTTGCTCTTGGCTAGGAAGCACCAATTTTGTGAAAATGGCGACACTCCCCACAAACTGTTATACAGATTTCACACAATCCCAATCAAAATACCATTGACATACCTCACAGATCTAGAGAAAACACTCCTAAAATTCATTTGGAAACAAAAGAAACCTAGAACAGCAAAGGCAATCTGGGAAACAAAGGCAAGGCAGTAGGAAGCTCAATTCCTGACTTGAAAGAGTACTATAAGGCCACAGTGATAAAATCAGCATGGTACTGGCAAAGAAACAGACCTGAAGATCAATGGAACAGATTAGAAGATGCAAGCACAACTACAAAGACACTCAGCCACCTGATATTTGACAAAGGGACTAAATATGTCCACTGGAAGAAGGAGAGTTTCTTTATTAAATGGTGTTGGAAAAATTGGCTCTCCACATGCCGAAGACTGACACCAGATCCATGCCTACACCATGCACAAAACTAAAGTCTAAATGGATCAAGGACCTAAATATCAAAACAGAAACACTGAATCTACCAGAAGACAAGGTAGGCAGAAGTCTTGGAGTCATAGGCATAGGCAGAGGATTCATGAACAAAATTAAAACTGCACCAGGAACTCTTCAAAGATTCAACAAGTTGGATATCATATTATTGAAAAGTTTCTGCACTTCAAAAGAAATCCCCAACAGAGTGAAAGAAAACCCACCGAGTGAGAAAGAACTTTAGGTTGCAGTCCCTCAGACAAAGGACTATATCCAGAACATATAAAGAATTCAAAAACGTCAAGCCCCCCAAACTCAAAGACCCTCTCCAAAAATGGGCATCTGAGATGAACACACAGTTCTCAGAGGAAGATATGCAAATGGCTAATAAATACATGAAGGAATGTTCATCATCACTGGTCTTTTGAGAAATGCAAATTAAGACAACAATGAGATTTCAACTCACTCTGGAAAGAATAGCGGCCATCTGAAATCAACTGATAATGAACGTTGGTGAAGCTATGGGGTAAAGGCAACACTGCTCCACTGTTGGTGGGAATGTAGACTGGTGCAACCATTATGAAAATCCATATGGAGAATTCTCAGAAGACTAGGATTGGAAGCCCCATTCAATCCAGTTATTCTTCTCCTGGGTATTTTCTCAGAATAACTGAAAAGTTCATGTAACCATGATATATGTGCACCCATGTTCATAGTGGCACAATTTGTGATAGCTAAATCTTAGAAACATCAAAGACACCCATCTACTGCAGAGTGAATGAAAAAGATGTGGCATTTTTATACAAGGGAATATTACTCAGCTATAAAAAGGATGCTCTTGAGGCCTTCATAGCTAATTGGAAACAACTTGAGACTATCCTCATTAGTGAAATAAATAAGAATCAGATTTATAAATATCACATTGTGACTCTAGTGTAAAAAGTAAAAAAGAACTATAAGCATAATAAAACCAAAAGGTATAATTGGTATTATATGAAATAGAGGAAAAGTGCTCTAAGGGATATAACTGCATGTATGTCTGAGTGTGTAAAATAGATGACCATATTGATGAATCTTTGTTGGATAGTTGAGCAGAATTGTTTGCAGTGTCAATGTTTGAATGTCTACTATGTATCCTTCAACTTTGTACCTTGAACAACTTTATCCAAGATGACAATGTGTAATTTATAAACTAGTGATTTCTTAGTGGGCTTTTTTTCTCCTTTTCCTTTTCCTTTTCCTTTCTTTTCCTTTCTTTAGAATTCTGTATTGTTGCTACCCTTTTTCTGTTTTGCTTTTTTTATCTCTTTAAATAAAATTTTTAATGTATAATTGCTATTGTAAAAAAGAGAAAACAGGAAGTGCTATAAAAGATATAAATGAATGTATATTTATGTGTGCAGGATTGATACCCATATTTATTAGTTCTTGTTTGATTGTTGAACAGATCTGTTTGCAGTCTCACCGCTTAAGTGTCCCTTTTGTGTGCTTTAATTTTGTGACTTGAACAACTATTTCTAAAACAGCAATATGCGATTTATCAACTAGAGATTTCTTTCAGTTTCTGTTTTTTTGAAATTCTGTAATATTTCTATCCTGTTTATTTTTTATCCCTTTAAATAAAATTTTTTTAAAAAAAGAAAAATTTGTCTTAATGCATTGCACTGACTTGAATCAGTGATAATACATGCAGCACTGTCCCATCCTGCAGCTTTACGAGAAGTAGAGCAAGTGATACAATTATCCATGGGTCAGTCATGCCTGTAGCTCCTGTGGTTTAAGCTGCCCAGCAGGGTAGCCTCATCCAGTGGGGATTAAAATTTCTACCATATTTTGTTTCACCTATGAGTATAAAACACAAAGGATTACAGTTTGAGGAACATGGCCAGTGTGTAACTCATTTTCATGTAGGGAGAGAACAGTGAAGTTGAAAAGCACTTCTTATCACACAGAGCCAAGAGCTTCAGCACAGTGTGGCAGGGATGAACCTGACAGTCTCAATGACCTTGCTTCTTCATTTCTCCTGCTGAAGGCAACACAGTCAGGGGACATCTTCACTCTCAGACCCACACAGTGGAAATGCATTTCAGCCCAGCTGTTGCTCAGGACATGTTGAGAGGTCACAGCCATTACATTCAGACAGGTGTTGCAGCTGCTGTGAAACAAGATGGAGAATTAACACAAATGTAGATGCAGCCCACCCAGCACCAGCTTCCTTGTTCCTGTCTTACTCCCTTGTGGTTTCCCCTGTGTCAGAGCTCTGGGGATGCTACAGGGACAGTTTCTGTGCCACTAGACACACTGTCCCCAGCTTAGGCTGAGGCACTGAGGGCAAGGACAGAACTCATTCACTGAAAGCACTAATATGGCTGCAAAGCTCCCATCATTGCAAGGACATTCCTACCCACATGTCATCTCACAGACAGGTCCTGTCTCCAGGAGGAAAGCATTGCCTCCAGAGAAGGCAGCCTTCCACAAAGCCCCTCCTTGTGATGTCCACCTGCAAGCTGTACTGAAAGCAGGACCATGCACATGGCCTTATCTGCCAGGTCCCTTTGTCATGAAGCATAGTGCCTCTGTCCTGTTCATCAGATTCTGTGCTACCACCCATTCCCATTGCAGGGAAAATGCTGGGCTGTGTTCAAAATGTTTCTGTTCTCCCTCTCATGGCTTTGGTGTGTAAGGAAATCATTCTGATGTTTAAATTCCCAATATGTAACACAGGATAAGAAAAGCTGAGCAATTACTATGTATGTGATAGATGCTGTGTGAGTACATTCACCTGCTGCAAGTGGAAGAGAAAAGGAGGAGTCTGAGCATTTCTGAAGCAGGAGTCCTGTATCCGGCACCTGTCTAATTTAGCACCAAACTGCTGGAAGTGAGGTTTCAATGCTGTCCCAAGTCAACACATCTATGCTCACACTCACATGCCTGGCATCTGCAGTAAGCACAGTTTGAAATTCTAGTCACTGGAAATACAGCTGGGGCTCCATGGTTGTTTCTTGCCTTCCTTGAAGTTGTGCTTCCAGGTGACAAGAGCCTGCCCTGAGGCCACCCATGGGAGCTCCTTGGCCAGATGCACAACTCCACTGTGGACTCTTTTTCCCTCTGACCACAGTGTTCAGTTCAGCCTGTGCTTGGAAGCCTGGAGGACATGAGGAATCCTCAGCCTCCCCTGAAGTTTGTCAGTCAAATTTTTCTCCACATTTTTGGTTTCTACCTAGTCTACTATGACCGTTGGCTTTCTGGGGAATTTCCACCCTCCACTCATTCCAAATTTCTTCCATCTGTTTCTTCTCTTCTGCTTCCTCTGGAGGTATCCTGAGCTTGGCTTCTGAAAGAGACACAGTTCTGTGTCTTATTTTCAGACACTGAATAATCATAGCCCATGGAGAATAATTAGTCACTTTGCCCAGATGCTCCCTCCACCAGGGAGGCTGTCCTAACTTTTCACATTGCTGGAGCCAACAGCCCATTCCAGTCTTCCTCCAGCAATTTTTCCCATGCTAGTCTTACTAGCCCTACCCAGCCACATCCCATTCATGACTCAGTCAGAGAACACAATACGGAGAGTGGATCATGGAGAACACATTAGGGATTGAAACAAAAACCAATTCGAGAGATCTTTAGCCTGTTACTCATCAAATGCATGATTTAGGCAGCGGTGGTGCAACATACCTATCGTTTCTGCATTGGCAGTCTGAGGAAGGAGGATTGCTCCATGTTTGAGGCCACCCAGGGTTACAAAGGGGATTCAAAACCCTTCCTCTAGGAGTCATCAAAGCATGATGCATTTTCCTCGAGACACTACAAAAGATTTCTGAGAGCAACTGAAGATGACCTAAATGAATAAAGGACTGAATCTTAGCATTTGATCAAAGGTTGAACACTAAAAGGTGTCAGCTGTCCCCTAAATTATGCCTTCAAGGCCATTTTCCACAAGATCTCAGCATGATCTGGGAATGTGTGTAGGTGTATTCGTGTGTGGAGGCAAGTGTGCATACAAAGCACTAGCAAGGTCATTCTAAAATTTAAATGAAAATACAAATCGTGGAAAGTGCCCTTGAGCTGGAGCAGAAGTGCAGAGAAGACAGCCTTATAGCTGTGCAGGCTTCTGAAGGACACATGGAAGGGGCCATGTGGGTGAGAAGGGGGCCATGGAGGTTTTGGACTGTATTACCACATTCAGAGTCCACACCAAAAGCTAGGAAGAGCACAGGACACATCCTGAGAATGTGAACTTCTTATACCTAAAGATTTTGGAAACTCTCAGTCAGGGGCCTCCTCCACTCTCAGGGACAAATGCCTTTGTTCTCAATTTGTACCAAGTTGTGTACACCAAGATGCAGGGTTCCCTGTGTCACCACTTTTCTATGGCAGGATTTTGTCCAGTCACCAACAAGCTGTAATTTCACAGGCAAAGCCAGGCTTAGGATGTACCTCAGCAGCATAGCAACAGCCTGTAATGTCAAAGATCCTGAGTTTCACTCCCAGTACAAAATAAACAAAACAAAACAAAGCAGAACAGAACCAAACAAAAACCAAAGCAAATCCAAATGAGCAAGTGCCAAATGTCCACAAGAAATGACTGGTGATCTGTGGATCTGCAGTCCCCCTATGCACTTTGCTCCAGGGGTGCTAGGGAACCAGATGGTGTGTCTGCACTTGGTGGCTTTTATTTCTGGCCAAAATTCTGGGTCATGTGATATGGGCACCTCTGCATCCATTGACAAATTATTGGAGAAGTTCTGTCTCAAGGGACAGTACAAAATTCAGATGGGGAACATGGGGTTAATAGAAACCGTGTAGGCAGAGCAAGTCTTCTGACATGATAACACCTGAGCATGGCATCTGTTGCCAGTGTTCTAACCCTTGGATCAGTAGGACTGCTTGGATCAGCTGTGCAAGATGACCCTGGAGGAAGGGAGCAACTTCTTTGGAGCCACTGGGCTCAGTTTCTCATGGTCACCTGTGCTGAATGCACCACCTAAAATGCTTTCCTTTTTCAAAGCACGTTTTCTCCCTGAGTGCTTCTTTCAGGCTTAGCCCCTTCTGACTTTTGCCTTAACATAAATGGTAATTGTTCAAATTCTCCAAGGGTCCTGATGCACTCATTTGGACACTAAGAACCTCGGAAGCAGAGCTGCTCTTATCCCACCTGGTAGCATCCTGGCTGCTTCACTCCAAGGTAAGGGACATTCGTAGGCATTGTGAGCCACTCATCCTCTCCCACCACCTACTCCTGGGTTCTGATTCAGGACCTCCCCCATCTCCTGCTATTAACATCTGAGAGAGGAGAATAAACCCAGAAGTTTTCTCCTGTACCAAACACAACTCTCACTTTCTGTGTAGTTGGCTACTTGTGCCTCTTTTTAGCCTGTGCAAAATTCTTCGAACTGCTGTTTCCAAGGATAACTGTATGCTCACTATGCTCAGAGCTCTGTGAAGTTTTAGGAAAACCTGGGGAAGGGATGGTGAAGGAATTAGGACTTGACTTGGCTTCTCAATTTGGGCACCTCTGCCATTCATCTTTGAAGAGTCTGACCTTCTCAGGCCCAGGGCATGGCCTCTCATAAGCAACAGAACTCATCCTCCTGCCAAGGCTGGGATCCCTTACCCAGTGTCCTTCCACAGCCCAGTCAAGCACAGCCCCAGGCCATCAATGCTGCTCTTTGCCAGTACATGGGGCCAAGGACATCCTTGGTTTTTTAGGGCTGGATTAGATGAACGTGATGTCCATGCCCCAGTGAAAAATGTCCCCCAAACTGCTTAGACTGGCTCCTCATGTTGCTGAGTCCCTAGCAATTTGCTGAGCATCACAGTCTGATTGTGATGTGCGTGTTCTGTAGGGAATGCTGCATGGCCCAGGTACACTGCCTCTCTGTCCCTTGTGTGACCAGTCATCAAGCAGACTGAGAGGCCCTGCCAGGGAGCAGTCTGCAGGGCTTGGTGATCTCAGGCAGCCCTGTGTCACTGTGACTGCTCCTGTTAACCAATAGGGAGAGGCTTTGATTTTAGTATTGACACCTCAGCTGATTTGCTTGGTGGCCAGTAGCACAACAGGAACCAGGAGCCTTGTAAGAAAGAGCTGTGGCCATTGTAGAATGAGGGAGAGGTGAGGGAGCAGGGCAGGAAATAAGAATGGCCTCAGGATGTCCATATGGCCATGCGCAGAAAACCCTGTGATGACGACAACACAGTGCCAGTGACACACAGCACGTGAAACAAGGAGGAGCTAGTTAAGACAGTGAAGACCCTGGCCAGCTGTGGAGGGAGGGCCTGGATGTCAGTAAGGTGCATTGGACCAGAACTACAGGAGCAGCCTGGTCATCTTCAGCAGGGCTGCTAGCAATGAGGAAGTCCTCAGCCTGGCTGGGGTTGTTGGACGGCAGCTCTTCCTGCCTGAAGCCTCTGACTGAAGCTGCACTCTGCCTGTCCTCAGCTCCAACTTTCTGACTATGAAATCACAGCCGCCCATATCTCCTGAGGGAACTCGTTCTTTGTTTTGCATTGTTTCTGCTTCTTTGTTAATCCTAACATGGCTTGAGTTCCCTGGAAGTGGGACACTGAATTCAGACTACATGGAGTCTACATTGCAAAAGGAGAATGGGGGTGACTGGAGGAGGGTTTTCAGGTGCTGCTGTAACTATGAAGGCAAACAGTGACTCTGGAGACTTTACACACACAAAGGAAGAATGTTAGTGAATTGTGGGAAAGACAACCCGGACAGAACCATGGCAGAGAATGAATCTGAAGCCTCTTCCAGCAGTGCATGAAAGGGCACCTGTGCCAGGGATGACACTTTGGCTGAGGAGTCCAATCAGCAGTGTGTCCAGCTAGGATCTGCTTCTTCCTGCCTGCTGAGAAAAAACTATGACAGGAGTGTGAAGAATTATAAAATTAACTGCTAAACTAAGGCCTTGTTGGGAACAAGCAGCCAGTAGCTCCTGCACCAAGAAAGCCACCAGCATGTTTGTGTCCCTTTGCTGATGAGGACAGCTTTGGGTGGTTCAGAGCAGCCTGGAGGCTCAGTCACTACTTCAGGTCTAAATGTGGCTGCAGGTGAGGACACTGGGCACACTTTTCACATTTCCACTGGCGACTTCCATGCTCCAACCACAAGAGCAGAAGGGCTCAGTGCCAGGTGGCTGGAAGCATTTGCCTCATCCAGGGGAACACATCCCTTTCATCACTTCTTCCATCCTCTCCCCAACTAAGGACACTTCACTGAGAATTTTTCTACTGTGTTTTGAAATATAGTTACAACTTCCATACAGGTTTAACCCCTCACATTCTTCCTCTCTTCACCATCCAGCCAATAATTAGGGCAGCATGGATTCCTCTCCCAGGCAGGCATAACCTGTCCAATTTTCATCGAGAGCCTGCACCTAAAGAGGTCAATGGGAAGATCTCAGTGACAGCCCATTGAAAGTGTGAGGCACAGCCCCATGGAAGGGTCTCAGGCATGAGCAAAGCCCATGGCAGTCTTTACAGTCTTCCCTCCATGCTGACATAAGTCTGTGCACCATGCACTACTCAGGTATGAACATCAAAGAATCTTCCTGTAAGGGTTGTCAGAAGGTACCACCTCCAAATTAGACTACATGACAATATAAACAGAAACATAAGAGATATAACAATCTAATCAAAATATGCAGTACAGGCAGTAGAAATTACAAGATGTGAGGAGAGCATCAGATCTAGAAGATAGCGTGGATACAGGTGATCATATACTTTGAAGTACTGTACTTTAAAACAACAGTGAGGCATACAGAATTCTAAATAGTCTTAAGCATAAAAGATCTACCCCAAAACATATCACTGTCAAAATCTCACCAGTTCAGTAAAGGGACAGAATTGCACAAGCTGTTAGATGAAAACTACAAATCAGTTATCAAAGTAGGCCTATAAAGATTGTAACAGACTTCTCAACATGAACATTGACACATTCCTGATGGTTTGAGTCACTAATGTTACTCACATGACTCTCCATCATGGAGCTGTACCATGGCTGGTACAAATGAACCTACTCATGTTTATCCATCTTGTTCCTAACAAAATTGTACAAGGGGCTTAGTACAACACTTATGCATATATCACTGGTGGGAGAAGCTGACAGAATTAAACATGTTCAAATCAGAGGTGCCTGGCAGTGACCTAAACAAATTATAGCCCCATGGTGCCACATTAATACTCAAATCTTCCAAATACACAAATAAAAAAAAGAAAGAAAGAAAAAGAAAATCTACAAGCAAATACCAGGTAGGAACCACACCATCAAACACATGTATATTATACTATCTATACACTGTTCCACACCACAAGAAAGAAATACACGTTTGTATCACCAGCACAAGGAACTGTCTCTAAAATGCATCACATAGTAGCCAGGAGAGCTTGCTTAAAAAAACAAAGGAATTAACATTATCCCATTTATGTTACCACATCACATTGCAATGAAACTAGAAGACAACAGCAAAGGAAACTAGGCATGTTCTGTAAAAATTTGGAAATGCAATAATGCAATCTAAAAATATAGATGCATCACAGAAGAGATGGGAAGAAATTAAAGTTTCTGCATTCCAATGAACATGTCATTACAACATAAAACAGCCTATGAGAGAAGTAAGGTGGTCCTAAAGGGGAAGATTATTGCTGTGTAAGTGCACAGTAGGAAAATAGGAAGCCCAAATCAATAACCAAAAGATGCTATGGAAGGGTCTAGGAAAAACAAGAAGAAGCCAAATCAATAGCTAACAACAGAAAAGAAAAAAAGGAAGAGCCCAAATTTCATACATTTCAATGAAAATCAAAAGAAATCAGAGAATGAGAGAATCGGCTCTTCAAAAGAATATACAAAATAGCCAAACATTTGGACCAAATTAACCAAAAGAAGGGTGGGAAAGAAACATATCAAAACAATTGGAAACTAAAATGGTGGACTCAAAATGGATGCTGTGAAACTTCAGAAGAAAAACACTTTCAAAACACAGTTCAGTAACATTGAGAATACTGAAGAAATATGTAGATTCCTTGACATATGTGTTATCAACACTGAATCACCATCAGATGCTGCCTGGCTGTAATTCCTGCACTTGAGGGGCTGAGGCAAGCATTCTGGGAGTTCAAGGCCAGCCTGGGCTACACAATGAGTTCATAGACAGCCTGAATTGCACAAAGAAACCCGTTCTCAATAAACAAAAACAAACAAACAACAAATTCCCCCAAATCTCAATCAAGAAGGGAAAAGCTCGGAAGAGTCCAATAAGTGGTAGCAATAGCAAGGAATCAATAAAAACCTACCAACTAAGAAAAGTCCAAGGCTTAGAGTCTCCATTAAATTGGATAAGAACTTGGCGGAAGATCTAATGTCAACATGCCTCAGGCTCTTGAATGAAATTAAAATGAAAAGATTACTTTCAAACTTTGTCTTAGAAGGCAGTTTTACTTTAGTGCCCCAAACAGACAAAGATCTAACAGAAAAACACTACCTACCAAAAGCCAATCACTTTAACACATTTCCTCAGACTTGATACTCCACTGACACAAGCATGTCTGTCCTAGGGGTCAGCTTCCTCACTGGGGCATAAGTTCTACAGTCATGCAATGGACACACATCTATGTTCCACTGCTACTTCAAATGACATGGCTGTGAGACAGGAAATATGGCCCCAATGTGAGTGTGTTAAAGAACACAGATGCAAAAATCCTCAACAAGCTAAAGAATCAGTAAAACAGATCATACATCATGATGACCAAGTAGGTTTCATCTCATGAATGTAACATTAGTTCAAATATACAAATCAAAGCCAGATGTGGGGCCCCAGCCCTGTAATCCCAGTGCTTGGCAGGCTGAGACAGGTGGATCACTGTGCATTTGAGGCCAACCTGGCCTAAAAAGTGAACTCAGAAACAGCCTGAACTGCATGGGGAAATCCTGTCTCAAAAATAAATACACAAATAAAAAACCAAAAAATAAAAATAAGCCTATCACATATATAGAAAGAAGCATGTACATAAATCACATCAATGTCACATGAAGTAGACAGTAGGCCCTGACTGGTGATTCAGGTTTGATAACTCATGTATTAAAGAATTTACTCAAAAAGCAAAAAAAAAAAAAAAGAAAAACTGGAAGAAATCTATACAAGGACTGCATTTCATTGGTATAAAATCCACTGATGTTAAACTCACTGTCAATAAACATTAAATGGACATAAGAACTGAAAGCCTTTCTTATACAATCAGCCAAAAGCATATTAACTGTCACTACTCCTGTGCAGCATATTAGTTGAAATTTTAGCTGGAGGGATGATGAAAGAGAAAGAAATGAAAGGAACAGAAATAGGCAAAGAAAAATTAAAATTATCATTATTTACACAGGATGTGATCCTTAACACAGGAAATCAAAAGTTATTTCCCCAGAAGGTTCCTACAAGTAATCATCAAATTCAGCAATGTAGGAGGATAACAAATGAATCCACAAAAACTTGGTTAGGATTCCTGTTTACCAATAATGAACCTACTAAAATCAAGTTAGGAAAAATAATATTTGAAATATCCTTAACAAAAACCAAGTACTTAGGAATTATTCTAACCAAGGAAGTGAACGTTCTAAAACATAAAATCTACAATTTCTGAAAACTGAGATTAAAGAGCAAGCACATTAGAAAACACAAACATATCCATCATTTCTGAATAGGCAGATCCAATATTGTCAAAATGCTGTTATTACCAAAATGATACCAGGAATAAACACAATCCCAAGGATAATACCACAGCATTCCTGAAAACACAAAAAATAAACATCCTGAATGTTACATAGACACCTAGAATAGGAAAAGTAATCCTGGACAAGAAGAGCAAAAGAGTTGGCACCAAAATCTCGGATTCTGGCTTATATGACACAGTTAGAGTAAAAAAAATCATGGTACTGGCACAAAAACAGGCAAGTAGATTAACTGCATGGCACAGAGAATGCAGAAAGAAACCTGGACACATGCAGCCACTTAATCTTTCTCAAATATGCTGAAGGAAAGACAACTTTTTAAATAAATGGTGTGGGAACACTGGTGATAGGATGCAGATGATTGAAGCTAGAGTCCCAGTTGTCAACATGTATTATAATTAAAATTAAAATGGATCAAAGATATAAATAACAAAAGAGAAATACTTAATGATTGAACAAAAATGGCAAAATTCTCAAAGTCTTTGGCATAGACAAATATTTTCTGATCAGAACAACAATACAAAAAATGTCATAATGACTCAATACATTGGAGTATATCACATTAAAAGACTTCTGTACATCAAAGAAAATAATTACCTATCAAAGAAAATAAAACCTATCAAAGCAGATTGGTTTCAATGTAAAAAGATATATGATATTACTATTTTCTTAAGTGTATTAGTACCAGAGGACTACAACTGACAGAATCATTCACATGCACTGCTCTAAATATATGGAAGCAGAAAGACAGAGCAAAAATTTCCACTAGAAAAAGCAACTATTTACTGAAAAGACACTCACAGAATGCACGTTTATCTGAAAACCACAGGATCAGGATCCACAGGCTTTCAGAGCTTCCTCTAAAGGCAGTGAGCACATGAACACACAGTTGCTCCTAGTGAAGGGTGATGATTCTCCTGCAGAGGAGACAGCCCAACAGGAACCACATGCGGCCTCAGGACCAACCTGGTGGCAATGACCAGACACTGAGTCCCTAGCCAGCAACTGGCCATAGGCAGGTTTCTCCATGATGGTTCACTCTCCTTCTCTGGCCCTGCCAATAAACTGACACATTTGATAGCCTCAGCTCTGCTACCAGTGAACATTTCAATAGTAGGCTGGAAATACAACAAAACTACCAGCTACCCTGCACACACACAAGCCACATAAATACATAAAATGATCTGGAAGTGACCTTTAGAACTGGTTGAAAATCCCCCTCTCCTGCACAAAAGCAGGCCAAACACAGCCATGTCATGAATTCCCGGTACAAGTGCCCACAGGGACAGCAAGGCCATCCTGTTGGGTCCCGACCTGACTCCCACAGTCCTGAGGATGAGGCCAGGACAGCATGGAGCCTGCACACTGAAGACACAAACGCAGGAGCCTGGGGTCGCCCCAGTGAGGGAGGCCCGGGTGCACCAGCCACAGAGGACGCCACACTCTGCCCCACGCAGCACTGAACCGGCGGGTCTGGGGTGAGGAAGGGGGAAGGACAGGAAGCCGGGAAAGCGGGGTCTTCACCAACACTCCAGGGTCTCCTGTTCTACCCTGGCGACTCCTCAGGGAAGCCTGGAGGCCGCCCGCACTCTGTAGGGAGAGACTCTGCCGGGTCAGAACTGGCTTCCGGTTCCGGGCTGCACGCATGAGACTCAGCCCCGCCTCGCCCCGCCCAGCCCGGCAGCAACTCAGCCCCGCCCCACCCAGCCAAGCCAAACTGCCACTCAGGCCCGCCCAACCCAGCCAAGCCGGCCTGCCACTCAGCCCCGCCCAGCCCCGCCAGCCCACCCCACACTCAACCCCGGCCGGCCCAGCCCCGCCCGCCCCACACTCAGGCCCTTCCCTGGGAAGAGGGAGCAGTGGAAAAGCTCACGGAACAGCCCAGAGCTGCAGAGATGGCATACACAGAGCTGGGGTGGCACTGATGGTGGGAACAGGGTGCTGGGTCCCTGCTCCCTATCCCTGAGGCCGACTTGCCGCCCCACTCATGAGGGACTGGCCCTTGGCACCCAGCCTGCACACAGCAGCCTTTGCGAGCCATAAGGGAGTGTCTTGTCCATGGAGGTGGCCTCTGGTGACCCCGTGGAACTTCTGTCCTCCTAGCCCCTCAGCAGGGTCACCACAGGGTCAGAGGTCAGGGAGGCAAACAGCGTGGGTGGGGATAGCATTTCACTTCCACTCTATCCAGGCACAGCTACAAAATGGGCTGGGGATACCACTCTGTGCAAAGGCCCTGGGGCATCCTCAGTACTGAAAATAGAGATGGGCAGGGATAGGCCCAGAGGGACAGATCACTTGAATAAATGAATGAATAAATCTGGAAACATAGGGTCTGGCTTGGTGTCAAATGCCTGTTCCCAGGACTGCTGAGGCTGAGCCAAAGGAATCTCAGAGAGTTCAAGTCTGGCCTGGGCTATGAAGAGAGTTTAAGGCCAACCTGAAATGTACTGTATAACGCTGCCTCAAAATTATCAAAAATAAATACATAGATAAATAAATAAATGATGAAACACCAAGACCCCAGGCAGCAAGAGCCCTGAGGACCATTGCCTGACTGACTAACCTCTTGAGCTGCTGCAGCACTTACTTTCACTGTGTCTCTGAGCCCTGTCATCACCTCCCACTTCTAGGACAAGGAGAAAGACTAACCTTGCAAAACTGAACCCAGGCCCAGGACCTCTGGAAAGCAGGAGGGCGTGTTGGTCAGCCATGGTCACTGATGCTGGGGTTTGCCTTGCTCTGCCCAGCTGAAGTCAGGGCCCAGTCAGGGTGACCTGGGCTCCTGCTGCACACCCAGCTGGCAGCACCAGAGACTGCACAGAGGCCACACGGGTCCGTTTCGCAGGTTCCCTTTTTTGAGCAACACGGGGTTCACAGGCCAATCTCTGCCCTGTGCTGAAGCACAACTTCCAAGCCTCCCTCCTCTGCCTGTGTCTGGAGAAGGAGCAGATGCTGTCTGCAGCTGCTGCCTGGCCTCTACAGAGGACCCTGGCTTCCTGCCCTGACCTGTGTTTGTGGTCTTTGCCTGAGTTGTCAGCCTGTGCACTGTGACACTTGCTAGTACCAAAACAAAACCCGCCATGTTAAAGCCTGCTAAGGCTGGGGTGAGGTTTAACAGTGGAGCAAGTGTGGTGCATGTGTGAGGCCCAGGTTTGCACCCCAAGCACTGCATGTGCTCACATGTGCACAGTCCAGAGTCCCTAAGGATGACCTGTCATGCACGAATGCCTTCATCAGATCTTGTCACAGGAAGTTAGGACCACGGCATTCTGATCAGCTACTTGCACTTAGAGCCTCTCCCCCAATACTACAAACCCTGAAACAAGAACCTATTTTTCCTAACAGCTTAGATGGACATCCTCTCTTGGTCTTTAGATGTCTGCTTTTCCTGAGCCCATTGGATATGCCTGTGCCACATGCTGTCCTGGGTGGCATGGCTATGAAGGCAACCTGGCACTGTAGTGGTGGCACAGCCCAGTCAGAGAAGGATGAGAGGCCTGTCTGTCCGACAGGCCTCTGCCTAGCAGCACTTCACACAGTAGCTTAGGTGGAAGCAGGTGAGGAACCCAGGGGCCAAAACGTAAGTTAGAAAAAGAGAGACTGGGCTACTCATAGCTTGGTGTTCCAAAAGAGTAAACGATTATCATATTAATGATAAATATTTAATAAAACATTGGGGACTTTTTTGTGTTAATTTCCATATAACACTCTATCATCTAAGGTGATATCCATTAACAGTCTCATATACTGTGTGATATTAAGTCTGTAGCAACCAACTAAAATTTAATGTTATCTTTTCACTAAGTTAGAGATGCATAAAGTTTACACTTACTTAGTTATTAGTATTGTTGGACATTTCTCTGTATTTGTTTTTTAGATTTAATTCTTTCAGCTTTCTTTTTTTTCCATTCTTTTATTAATCTCATTTCTGTGACACAACACAGTATTTTTAAGTTCTTCAACTGTTACTGTTTGTAATGAGCTAACTCACAGAAAATGAGTACATTCAAATTTTTGAGAGATACCAACTTGTTTTGTTTTCAGAATAGCTTCACATCTTTATCCAAACTTGTTTTCATGCTATTCAATTTTACTAATTTGGTAAACATGCTGATTTCTCCTTAAAATTTTAAGCTACATTTTTCTGATTATTTTGAATTTTCTATCTATGCAATTATAAATTTATTACCTCTCTTCTAACTTGTAAAATATTAAAGTATTTTATTTATCCATTTATTTATTTAATTCTTTTCCCATTATGTTTATCTTCACACTGACTAGAACCTCTCCTACAGTGAAGACAAGTATAATTAATAGGCACCCTGTTCTCAATCTCCAAATGAAAGTTTTCATTGTTTCATTATCAATAATGATGTTTACTCTAAATTTCTTTGTGCTACATCTTCAATAAAGTTTTCCACATTTAAGTTTTAGTTCACTAATTTTTCCCATTTTATCTTGTCTGATGCCCAGCTCCCACTTTAAGTTCTGAATTCAAACCTTATATTTTTATTTCTAAATTTTTCATTGGTTTTTCTTACAACAATCTCAGTTAGAAATTTTAGTCTATTGTTCTTTACAGATTTCTCATTTCTAGTTTTTCTTCCTTTAAATATATTAAATGCACCTATTTTAGAAGTTTGCATAAAAACTAAAACTTGTCTTTGTTGAGTATTCAGTCATTTAATTTTCTAATGACTCTAATGATTCATAGTGGGTTATTTCTTATTTATCTTTAGGTGGTTAGTTATCAACTCATTTTCTACTGGGAGACTTAGGTCATTGGAATTTCTCTGAAATACTACATTTAACATTCTCCTAAGACACACATCAAGTTATGTATTTGTTTTTATCAAATGTCACTGGCCTTACCAACAGGGTTTAAGCATAATCTAAATTTTCAGGCTTTTTTCTTCACACTTGCTTTGGAATACTGTATGAATTTTGTCCCACCCATGTGAGAGCTGGAGCTTGTGATTATGAAGAACATTCTTTCATAAAAAAATTGAGGAAGACAAGTTGACACATGATTTTGACAACTTTTGCCCTGGAGTGTTGGAATTATTTATTTTTTCTTTTACTATTATCATGACTTGTAACTATTTAAACTTCTCTAATCAAAATGGCAGTTGTCTCTCTACAAAGTGTATTTTCCATATTTCCCAGAAGTTATCAATTCAAACCATTCAAACCTTACCTCCCAAACAATTCATTTCTCTATAAAACACTGATATGTTTAGCTGAAAGAATTTAACATAAAATCAAGAATATAACAAACATTAAAATCTTAAAATTTTATAATGTGCAATAATAAATACAGAGATAATGATATGATCCATACTTTAGCTAAAACATTTTGGATGACATACCATACGTGTATGTTTTATTCTCAAACTCTCCAAGCAAAATAGAATCACTAATAAATGTATGAATTATTAAACAATGAAAATTATAATCATTTCCATGTACAAAAAATATTTATATGTTGATTATATTTATAAGTAGTATTGAAATTATATAATGCTGTTAAATAGAGAAATTTAAAAATGTTATATTCATACATATTCAAAGTGGTGTCATTTTATATGAGATTGTCTAATAATCCAGTCTTTTAACTACTGAGTTTCACATTTCTAACATTTAGCAAGAATTTTAAAAATATCAGCAATGAAGTGGATCTCCACATTAAAAGCAAGTTAAAATTCCAGAATAAATGAACAGGCAATTAATCTTATATTAATTTGCTCTAATATTTTTCCTTTATTAATATTCAATTAACATGTAAAATGTGGCTCTGATTATTTATGTATATGCAATGTAGATTACCTGTTGTGTATAACTGAGAGTATAGAATATGCTGTATATAATGCATTTATATATCATAATATTCTATATATCTTACTATGCTCTGTTACATATTATATGTATGATATATTGTTTATGTATGCACTGTATTTCATATTTTTTCCCAATCTTTTATTTTCAGCAGGGCAAATTAAAATATAACACGAAAACAGGGTTTCAAAAGTGCTAGCAGAAATGTAAAACTCATCATTTCCTGAAAATCCAGTTATTTTTGTTTGCCTTGAAAACTAACATTCTATAAACAGGGAAAATACACCAGTTTTAAAATTACAGTATATATTAAGTGGTAAAATTTCCCTTTAAATTAGAATAAATATTTTCAGAAAAAGGAGCTATCATATATCAAAGCTTGATTACAATAAATTATCCCAAGACACATTTTTGCCTTTAATAATACGACATAACTCAAATATTAAAAAATCTTTCATGTTTAAAATTAACCTGCAAGATAGCTTTTATCAGAGAGTAGCATATATTAAATATTAGTGGAATATGTAAAAGATGTGAATTACACATTATAAAGGATACTGAAACTTCGACATTGTCAAGTAGACTTAATATAAAACAGAATAAAAGTATTGATTTCTAGCATAATGATTAAATGCATGGGATGTACTTGAGTGGTTAGCAGATATACTTTACAAGAGAAGTAATGTTAGTTTCCTATTGTTGTTATTGTATTATGCTATCATAAAATTTCTTATTCAAAATATTTAAAAATTGCTGCCTTACATTTCTGAAATTCAAAAACGTGAAATGTGTGTTATGAGACCACAATCAGGCATTGCATCCCTACCAAAATCTGTAGGGGAGAATATACATATGATAAGTAGAAAAAGGTGCTTAAAAGATGTCCAAATTCCAGTCTCTAAATCTGTTAATATATCAAAACTTAATTTGCAGATGTAAGAAAGAATCTTCAGATGCAAAAATTATCATTGGTTTTCCAACATAATTATCAGGATTCTTATAAATGGAGAGAAAAAGGATCAGAATCAGCAAAAAAAATGGAGATGAAACAAAAGTTAGGACATACTTTGAATATGAATGAATGTGGAAATAATTAGGAAGTATCTTCTCCTCTAGAGTAGCCCAAGGTAATACACCTTGAATTTAGCCCTGCTGAAGTCATTTCAACTTTTAATCTCCATAACTGTGACTTACAAATATGAGTTCTTTTAAATCATTAAATTTGTAGACTTGCATTACAGTAGCATTTGAAAGCTAACTACTGTTCCTTGGTTTTTATCCTTACATCGCACCATGTCCTTCCCTCACACTGACACTTCATCTTCCTCCTATAGAGAACTTTACAACTACACGGGATCTTATTTCAACACCATTAACTTAATCACAGCCTGGCTTCCCATTTTCTGTGGAAAATAACATACTTATACATTCCGTGGATTATGACATTGGATATGTTAGGGGACACGAGAGGAAGAGGAGATTCTCTGTCAACCCAAGAAATCTTCTTTAAACAGAAAATTTTCCTAAATATTTTTTCAAGGTCAATTCTCGAGCAGGGCACTGTGGTACATGCCTGGAATTCCAGCTCTCTGGAAGACAGTAACAAGTTTAGCTCGACCTGGATAACCTTAATAAAAATCAGTTCTAAGACTCCTCTCTTTCAGTGTGAAAAGATAAACACTAGATCATTTCTAGATGCTAATAAAAATTTAACATGTAAATTTGGCTATGGTATCATTCAGAGTTTACTACAGAAACAGACATAACACAAGATATAAAAAATATATAAGAAATTACAAGATCAGCTTACAACTGTCAGCCACCAGCTTGATGAAGGAATGTGGGAGGGTGTCTGCTCCCTGGAGCTTACTGCAGGGTTCCATGCAAGTCTATATTAAGAGGTCGATGGGTCTGCAAAGAAACACTGAAGAGTCCATGTTGAAGGCTGAAGAGTCTATGACAAGCCCGATGAGTCCCAGGTGGAAGCCTAACTGACTGTGACAGAAGACAGGAGACAATGCCCAAGCAGAAGGTGAAGACTGGAGCTCCTGGGAAGAACCAAAGTCAGTCCTTCCTCATTTGCCTTTCATTGTATGCAAGCTACTCCACTGGGGTGGGATTGTCCTTGACACCCCAGGATGTAGAGCTGCTCAGTCACTTAGTTAAGCTTCCAGACTGCTCAAGTTGACACAATGTGTAAACCATAACAGCTATTTTGGTTTAACACCTATGAACACAAAGTGAAAAATTGATATGAGTTATACACTTTCTAAACTAAAGAAAACAATGGACTAAAGATCGTCAGACTAAACACAAGAAATAGGGAAACAAAAGACATAACAGTGTCCACTAAAGAAAAATTAGAGCAATTTCTTTCATAGTAGTGATGTTAAGCTAAATATGTTAATCTCAATTTCAAATATAATACAATGCACAAACATAGTTAATCAGTGATGTTAAAATGATAATGAACTAGAATCTTCTTGAAAAAACTTAAATTTTCTTTTATCAAAAATAATAGATTATACTGTGGACTATAGCAGATCTGATAAGCATAACAGTGATATTTGGAAGTAAACACTGGGAATTAACTTAAGTCCAGATTATGGATCACTTAACTTCCTTCCCACCTCTCTCCAGGCCCCAAAACAGAACACTTGGAAAGCAGACATCTAACAATTCACCAAAAACTTCACAGGGTTTTCTCTAGTAATGTTCTGAAAGTTTGATCACTGAATCAGAATCATACCTTGTGATCTTGTGGAACCAGAACTAGAACCTAATTGTTGGGGTCAAATTTGTAATAAAAAACTATGTTTTAAAAAACCATGAATGGTGGGGATTTAGCTCAGTGGCCTAAGCACCTACTTAGCAAGCATACAGTCACAAGTTTGATCCCTGGTACCAAAAACTCAAATCAAATCAAATGAAATCAAATCAAATCCATGTGTGTGTGTGCATGTGTGTTTAAGACAGAGAGACAGAGAAAGACAGACAGAGACAGAGTGAGACACAGGCAGAGAATGACACATCACTTCACTGTACTCAAAATTGAAAAGCATGAGCTAAAAGAAATCAAATGATTTGAAAAATTTTCAATATTTGACATTGAGTCTCATCTCATGTTAAGATCTACTCCCCATTCTACAACCTTTCACTTGTGAATAGAGCCTTAACATTTGTGTTAATTCTGTTTCAATATTTTTAAAAAATCAGTTATTGGGTCAAAACTGTTGCATTTCATAATTCTGTTCATAAATGCCAAGTCTCTCTTACTAGAAGTTAACCAAATTTAACATGCTTATAAAAATGTTTAAGAGTTTTTTTCATTTAACCAACATTGTCCTACCAGAAGACAGCATATTGTTAGAAAAAATCCTGTTGGTGCTACCACATAAGGATTTAATGGATGGTAGACAGTAAAAGTAACAGATTTTCATTAGAATACAGAAGAATATTCTAATAAATACTATATATCCATGCTCACTTTTTTATTTCAAACTTATTTTTTCATTGTATTTCTTATTTTGTCTTTCATTCCTACGGTTTCTTTCCAATTGTGGTTCCTTTATAGTAATGTCTAATAAAGTTGATATGTTGATAACAAGAGAAATATGTTAGTGTTCTTTCCATATGTCATGTAAGGTGATTCTTTCAGTTACTTTCTCATTGCTGGGACAAATACAGCCATAAGTTAAAGGAGGAAATTTTATTTTACCACCTAGTTTGTACAGGTTTCAATCAGTAGTCTGCTGCCCCCAAGGAGAGGGGTGAGGTGGAAAGAGAAAAGTGTCATAGCACAGCAAGCAGAAATCAGAGAGCCTGCCTTCTCTCCCCTTCTACCCCACTGGGATATTACCTTAACATATTTATGAAATGTCTCTAATAATCCTATAACTTCCCAGATATTAATGGTTAGTACAATAATATAAAAAACTTATCTTTAGAGTAAGTCAGTCTGTTAAGTAAATGAAAGTCACAGTAATATGTTGTTATATAAAAATGATGAGTTCAACAAATTAAGGATTAAAATTAGAAAAACATTCCATATGCTGTTGTCACAGTGGCCGGTCAAATTTGACCATTAAGATGGCCTAATACAATTATGTTTCACTAAATCTGTGTTGTCCTGCTTTCAAGCTTTACTTGCTCTGTAGTCTAGTCTAACACTTCTTGCTATGGCTGTGCTGCATGTTTGAAAAAACCAAACCAAGCAAAATACTGTTTTAGAAAAGAGAGCAATCAATGGAAACAACAACTGAGTATTTTAAGAAGAATATAAAACTACTTAAATGAAAGAAACTGTTCATCTATTTTCTCTGAAAATTGTATCTATGTGCATGGGTGTATTACACACCTAAAACAAAGCAACAAAAGGAAATAAATGATAAAAATCCACCAGGCAAAAAAAGAAGACATAGAGAAGGGTGAAGAAAAAAAATTTCCAATGACTATTTATAGAAAATAATTACTTAAGTTTGATGTTTTACTATTGACATGTTGATATTGAAACATATGAATTCATACACTAGACTATCAAAAGCAATACTGAGAACATTTATCAAAATAATAAATTTCAAACCTTAAAGCACCTCAGCTTATATCAGATAAAATAAGACAAGATAAATTCATTGAATGATTAATATCTATTGATGGCAACAAAATGGAGGAAATACATGACATAATTCTAGACATCTCCAGTTCTAAAATTTTAAAGATATTTGGAAGTTCTTTAGTAAAAAGTTTTTGACTTAAAGGTCAAAATTATTGCATATTTCCCTAGATTACCATATTTAAAAATGTATTTAAACAGACATCATTTATTATTCATTACCAGGTTGCACAGTCATTCAGTGTTAGATTTTCAGAAATATCCTCAGAAAATATCATCAGTCCCAAATGTTCCCACTAGTTATTACAGCTAACCAGTAGTGAAATTCTTACAAAAATTTCACCACTGAAATGAAATGAAGTTCATACATTGTGTTACTAGTAGGGTAGAATATGAAATTTTGTTGTATTTTTAAATTTTATTTAAGTGAAGCCAATACTTTCATTAATTTTTGTCATATTAAAAGACTCACATCCAGGGCTGGGGATTTAGCTCAGTGGCTTAAGTGCCTGCCTTGCAAGTGCAAGGTCGTGTGTTCAATCCCAGTACCAAAAAAATAAAAAATAAAAAGACTCAAATCCATTAACATACAGACATGACACTGATTTCCTGGATATTAGTTATTTACATGCTTGAAATTTTGTAAAAATATTTTTGTAATGAAATAATAAGCAGTCATTTTAGAAAATAAACTAAAACAGTAATGTTTATTTTCTTAGAATAATAAAATACTATCTGGAAAAGCTGCCACAAAGATTATTATTGATATACAAAGAAAGATTGCATATTCTTTTTCTAATGCATTATGAAAGTTTTTTTTATACTAGGAATCTAGCTCACAACATTATGCATGCCAGGCAGGTACTTGTGCCTTTGAGTTAAATCCCCGAAAGAATTTTCTAATGACAAAGAAGATAACCTAATGGTTCAAGCAAAGTTCAAATTATTATTTTTAACATATATTTTCACCAAATCAAGTTTTGGGTTTTGATTTATGTACACATTTTTCCTGTCACTTAGTGCCTGGTATTTATTTCTGACAACATCAAACTTATCCTACAAACTGTAAGTTGTGGAGGATAGCTCACATTCACAGGTCACGTTAGAGCTCATGAAGGGAAGAGAGAAAATGATGGTTTCTCCTTTGATACTGTCCTTTCCTCCCAGCTTGGCAGCCATTCTAGCCAGACATAAGTTGAATAAATGAGAGTCAATAGTAAGCCAAACTAGGACGCATTCTCTATAAATTCTTTCTTAGAGAAGTTAAGGCTGGATTTCAGTGCAATTGACTATGTGACAATTTTCTGAAAGAAAAAAACAAATGATCAAGTACAATTATAAACTACATGGAGCTTCTATTTGTAAACCTCTACCAATATGTTTCTTCTCTAAGTGCAGATAAAATCCCAAATTCAATCAAAAACTAATTGTAAATAACTAACATTAACTGATCTCCAAATCTGAGCACTTCCACTAGTATTAGCTAAAAATCTATTAGTTATAGATCGTTCATTTACGAGGCAAGCTAATCACTCACACTAGAGATTTTAAAACTGAGGTACAGGAAATAAAGCAACCTGATCAATATTATGTATCATAAACACTATGTATTATGATCTTATATATAAAGGAAGCACTGATTTACATCGCAAAAGTAGAGCTGAGTATGAGAATTTTTAAGTGAAAATTCCTGCCTGCAAAATTTCATTGGTTCAAGGGTGATATTCTCAAAAGAGTTTAAGTTACAAACACCAATTATTTTACAGAAAATTGTTTTAATAGGTTTTCAGTTATATATGTATGCTTATTGTTATACTAGACAACATTGTATGAAACAAAGTAACAGAGAATGTCAAAAATAAGTGCCTTAATATCTATATCTATATCTTTATCTATATCTCTATCTATCTATCTATCTATCTATCTATCTATCTATCTATCAATGTATCTATATCTCTATATATATGAAAGTAAACCCAAAGACTTTGTAAAGCTCACAAGCCAACAAATCACTGATTTTATCATGTCTTCACTTTCAAACAGCTGTTCTAATTCTGCTGTTGGTTTTGTTGTGAGAATTATGCGATCACACAAAATACAGTAGTGTGTTCCTGTAAGAACTTGCAGTGAGTGAAAGCATTCCTCTTAAACCTCTTCCTAATGAGCCATCATTGCTTATTGTCTTACACCACTCTACACTAGACCAGTGACACTCTTTCCAGAGTATGAAGTACTGGCTACAAGTATTTACATAGAAATTACAAATAATTTTTCACAGAATACATTAGCAACACCTTTGTTGACCAAAATTCATCTTCATGAATTTGGAACTTTATGTCAAATAGTATTTAAATCACTGTGTTTTTCTTAAGAATTTTATTTCATATTCTTTCATGACTCTGGCATTCTTTCTTTAAAATTCTTTATTACACCAGCTTTAAATTCAGTATTATTGATAGTGAACAACTAATTGTTTCAAAATTTTATAGAGTTACCAAAATTGGCTTTCAATTCATGCAAGTAGTTTGTTATTTTATTTGAAAATGTCATAAGATTACAAGGCTTTTATCCTTTACTTAGAAAGCAGTAAACCCCATAATCTCTGAGTTCTACATATTAATATTTTCCCCATTAATGCTGTTAAGCATATGAAAGCTAAGTAAACCTTAACTTTATTATACTTCTATCATTTTAATCACTTCACGGAAAGCATTCCATCAATAAAACTTGGTGTAGAAGTAATGTTATCTATTACCTGATAAATGTTATTTATTTATCTAATGGTGATGTTTTTCTCACTTTACTTGCAAATCAGTGATTTTGACATTGTGTATGTTTTTATTAGATATTTGTAACTTGTAAGTATCAAGCTTTAAGTATATTTATTTTACTTTATTTCATTTTTGGTTTAAAGTTTTCCCAGTTAAAGGCACATACTTGTTTTTAATTGTTCCCTGAGCATTCTATCTTTATTAATATAATGAATTTCTCTGATTTTTTAACCAAGACTTGTACTCATTCACTGAAATATTTTGTTACAACAGAAAATTAAAGCTAAATGATATAAGTTTTACATTTTACTTTGTGAACTTAGCTTTATCATATTTTTCATCAGTTTGATGAATTTAAACTTAGGCAACTACACTGTCTAGGTTCAGTGTTGCTGAAATTAACTCTGAAAAAAAAGAATCGTTGCTTGAGATCAGACTTGCTCTCTGACAGGTAAATGCTTTTGTAGTATTTTTTCAAATGTGAAAGTGTCTGAGCCCTGGCAGTCTCCCCTTCTTGGATGCCACCACTGTCTTTTCTCTGCAGCCCCTAGAACTTTTCTCCTTGAGGCTCTGTTGAGGTGTCTATGTAGACTTAGTGAACAGTGTGCAGAGTAACTACACACCCCTGAAGCTGCAGCCTGGCACCCATAGCCTCTTTTCTTATGTAAGGAATTCTGTCTTGGGAAACACAAGGGATTCCCATCCTTGAAGTGTTTGTTTCACATCAGTCTCATCCCAGGGTCTCTTCACTGCACTGAGATCAGAGCCTTTCAGGGTGAAGATTGTAAGATCACCAGAGACAATGAGGCAGTTTCCTGGTTGGCTGTGGGAAGATGCTTGCTGAGCTGTGTCCCATTATGGAGACAGGACCCATGTGTTTCTGACTCCATCTGATACTGGCAGGCACAGTCATGAGTGTTTATGTCCTGGCAGGGAACTGACAGCTTTCTTGGGAGAGAGGACTGGAGATGTTGGCTGGGAGTGGAAGAAGCATAAAAATTTTCCAGAGGCTCAGGAAAATTCTCTGAGGCTCCCTGCAGCATTGTCTCAGATGTTTGTTTTTCTTCAGATAGTGACAACTGTGGGCTTGCAGGGTGTGAGGCCATAGTGATGTAATCTGACCGTGCCCATCTGATTATATTTCCAGCAAAGGAGAATCACCTGGAGGATGAGGGTGCCCTGGAACCAGAGGGCAGCAGGTAACTGTGAGAATGGAGGACTAGTTATGCTAAACACGGTGACATGGAGACCCGGAGTATAGGCTCTAAAAAGTCAGGTCTCTGACACACTTCCTTCAGCCCAGCATGCAGCCACAGAGGATATGATGAAAGTATGCTGTCCCGTGTGTGTGCCTTCCTTTATGGAATAGTGCTGTTACTCATTTCTGAAATATCTGAACACACTACAGAGGATCTTTAATGACCATGATTTTCAGCATTTCTGTGCACATGGTCACTTATTGCCTGCAAGGTGAAGCTCAGAGATGTGGATCTGCCCTCTGTACATGGGGAATTTGCTCACTGGCAGATTTTCATTGGTAGAAAATTTCATCCACAAGGAAACTCTTTTCTTAGATATGAGTTCAAGGTGCAGATATGCTCAGGAATTGACTTCCTGTGCATACAACTACACCAAATCATTTATATGTTGGTCTCAAACACATGGCAGCTTTCCATTGGAAGGACTCCTTGGTGTGCACTCAGGAAAATCCTTGGGTACATCCTGATCACTGACCAGCAACCCAGGTACACTGCATTGGTTTCCCTCTGTCTGTGTAAAATGCTGTTTTGTCATTTATGTCCATGCCTGAGAGGTGAGCCCTGATAATATGTTTTGTCCCTACTCTCTTGTGCATTTAAGGTTTATTACTGAAATTTTCAGGTTTGAAGAATGTGGACCGGTTTCCAAATGGGGGCCCATCATCTTTTTTTTAAGACAGAACCTCAGAGACCTGCTCTCTAAGCCTGGACCTGGGAGGAGCCCAAAAAAGCCAGCAGGAATACCATTTGGAGTGGTACACACAGACCAAGAACCTAGCCATCCAGCTAGGCCCAGATTAGGACAGCAGGCTAATCCTGCCTTGAATTCTGGTAACATGTGTCACAAGGCTGTCGATAAGTGTTACACTATACTTAGAGCAGTCAGGTAGGGACTCTCTGTACATGTCCTTTTGGAGGGTTCTTATCACTCTCAGGGTTTCTCTAGCAATCAGATATCATAGAATGTGGTGATGAGATTTTGGGTAACAGGGCAACAAGTTCAATGCATAAATGACAGAAGGAAGGTGGAGGGTGTTAGGAAGGGTACAGGCTGTGGACACTGTGGAACAGGGTGTTTTTTCCTTTCTTTGCTGAAAGGAAACAGAGGTGCATGACAGGAGTGAGAAGGAACCTGGGCTTTGAGGCCCAAGATCCAAGTGACCTTGGCTCAGTACAACTCAGAGCAGGCCAGGATCATCTTTCCCAAATGGGGCCATTTTGTACCTGGGAGCAGCATGTCACCACAGACTGTTTCTATGGGGCCCACACAGAGATCCTTCAGTACAGTTCCCCATGTCCACCTGGAAATCCTGCACACTCATCCATGTCTACATACTGAGGCAGCCACGGGGTGTCTGGTGCAGTGGCACCATAGAGTGACCTTATGGACCTTTCTGAATTTGTTTGCAGAGCTCAGCTGAGAGAGGTGGCTAAAGCTCAGCCAGGACTCCCCTTTTTTTGCAGGGCAGGTCAGAGGTCTGGGGACTCTGCAGCTCTGCTGAGTTCTTGTGCCACAGGAATCTGTAAGCCTATGTCTCACAGTGCAGACCTCAGATCTGCACAGGGCCCAGAGTGAGGAGAGGGGTTCAGAAAGTCTCAGAACCCACTGAAACTGGTGCTTCATGGGCTCGGACCACTTCATGAAGGTTTTTCCAGGTGCTCTGGTCAAGTGGCTGGTTGTGGCTTCTCCTGCACAGTCCTCCCCATTCTCTGCACCTCTGCATGCCTGGCACCCTCCCCAGTTCTTTGGAGGTGAATTTGTGAAGCTGGGGCTCCTAGCTCCCATCAGCTGTTCCCTCTGTGCTGCCCTCCTCCAGGGAAGCTCTCCAGCATCCCTTCCCTGCCATTGCTGAGATTCCATCCTCTTCCCAGCATCAGGGTTTCCTTCCTGTCAAACTATAGTTAGCATCACACATCTCATCTCTGACTTCTGTTTCTTCTCAGCCTGACCTAACTCACAGAGAGAGAACAGAACTCCTGTGTGCCAGCACCCCAAATCCCTGTTTTATTGAGCAAGAGCTCCATTGCCAGGCCTTGTGCTGGCCTATGTGGAGATAAAGCTCAGATCCCTGTTCCTGTTACTCAAGGTCTTTGATCTTTTGTGCAAAGAAATATGAAACTTTATGAGTATTTGCTCATTGCATAAGCTATTGGGGAGTAGTGAGCTGTAATGTCCTCCTGTGAATCCAAATGCTGCAGAGTAAATGTAGCCATGGCACACATCATTCCATTGTCATGGGCAGCCAGTGCAACTTCACAGTGTGAATACCCTCTTGCTGTCCCTGTTCTGCTGAGGTCAAAGGGTGTTCTCAGGTCCCATACACTGGCAAGGTGGGAGTGAACTATATATGTCCAGCCTTGCGCTGGGTGCTGAACCTACTGCCACATACCTCTCTTTCCAGTCTCAGCCATAACATTCTCCAGAACCCCTCTCGGGAAGGGTTGGGGTTTCCATGTCAGAGCTGAGCACACTGAGACCCAGCAAGTTCACATGTATGCCCACGTGTCCCCAGCCAGTGTGTTCATTGAGTCTGGGCTGGCAGGTCTGCCCAAGTCCACACTGAGTTTCTGTCCACTGTTCTGATGCCTCAGTGGTCAGTGACAGTGCTGGGATGGGGTAGAGTTAGGGTGAGTTTGGGTGCACTTGTGTTGTGACATGTGTGTTTGCAGACACTGACATTGTCCTGGAAACACAGGAGATTGAAGCAACCCAGGTGCTCAGGTGAGTATGAAGTCATGGCCTGTGAGCCCAGAGCTGACCTCTGAGATTACAGGTGCAGGAAGAGCAGGACAGGCTGTGTATTTCTATCATTTCCCTGAGCCTGCCAGGAACAGTGTCTATGTTGTTACAGCTGTTCCTGTTGGTTCCCAGATGCATTGCTTGTCACGTTTACTAACCCAGCATCATCCTATCCCAAGGTGCAGTAAAGTGAAGTTTACCTATGCTTGGAGGAGCCCTGCAGTCTCCTGTGTGATGTAAAGGGGAGATCCTTTCTGTCTTTTTGAGAGTTTCAGCTCATTTGATTGACAGTAGTTCTATAGGTAGAAATGAAACTGGATGAGAAAGAAGCTTGTGTGAAGTCACACTTGTGAAAATGCAGCCTTGGAGGCCCATGGTTTCTTTCATTCAGCAGTGCCTCAGTGTCCTGAGCCCACCAATCTCCCACACAGGCAGCCACCCAGGAAGTGACCAAAGCATGGTACTTAATCGCTTGCTTGTCTTGTATGATTATTGCTGG
>PVLA01009308.1:0-77014 GCA_004027455.1 Hydrochoerus hydrochaeris | reverse complement strand
AAAAAACAGCTTGTTTTGTTTTGTGTTGACAGTCTCGCTATGTAGCTCAGGTTGGCCTTGAACCCACACTCTTGGTGATCCTGCTTCAGCCTCCAGAATGCTGGAATTACAGTTGTGGGCCACCACGTCTGCTGCTTGAGTGCTTTTCTTTAGTGGCCCCATTCCTTCTCTTGGAGGCAAAGTTGCTCTGTGTTTGTTTTTTAATGGATTTTCAGGACATTCGCGAGCAGCAGCCTGCTTTAGCACAGAGCACAAGGTCAGAAGCAGCCTGGCAGCCCGCAGGTCTGTGCTAACGGGACAGCGGCAAACTGCGATCCTGCAGCTGTTAAAACAACTCAGGCCTCATTCTCTTTTCAGATGGACGTGTCACTGAGTAACTCAAGGCAAGGAAGCAAGCTCACAACACGAAATAAAGGACGTGAGATTCTAGGAACAAACTTGAACTCTGGAAGGTTCATCTGAGTCAACCTGCTCCCCACCAGGCTCTGAGCAGGTCTTCCGTAGGCTGTTCCTACCGGTCCAGTTTATGCTCCCATGTGAGCTGCAGGGTTAGTGTCTCTGACTCCTCAGAATGCTGGTCTGCTGGTACTTTTATGGAGAGTGCATTAAACAAATAGATGAGTTTGATGACTGTCCAAGAACATGCTGTAACTCACTACTTATTTATATGTTTGTGTGTTTCTCAGCATTGTTTTAAAATTTGCAGATAAGGGCTTTCACCCTGCTGTTTATATTTATTACTAGTAGTTTAATTTTTAAAATTTTTCTACTGTTGGGCATCGTGGCACACACACCTATAACTCCAGCACTTGGGAGGCTGAGGCAGGAGGATCGCAGTGAGTTCAAGGCCCACTCAGGGTATACAGTAAGTTTAAGTCCAGACTGAACTATATACTGACCTCCTGCTTCAAAAAAATTAATTTTTCTATTATAGCTACAATGTTTTATTCCAGTGAAGTGTCAGAAGCATTGCTTTTATCTCGGTGTCATGCATGGCTTTTCTGGGTCTTCAGAAGCTCTGAGGTTTCTCTGGGTTCTCTTGGTTTACCTTCCAGCAATAATGATTTTAGTGTTCCTTTTTAAATGTTTCTATCTTGTTTTTTCCTGTTTTTTATTTTTAAATAAGCAGTGGGTATTTTTAATAGAGTTTTTTTTTTTTTAGCCAGAGTGGAAAATATTCCCTTTCTGTTTATATCCTTAAAATAAATGTAACCAGAAAGACTGTGGGAAAATAGCGACTATTTTGAATGGAAACTGATTGCTTTAGCCAGCATAGTCAATGTTTTATTAAGTTTATTGGTATGATTTAGATAGACATAATCATCATTCATCATAGGGAATTTGTACCTGTTCATAATAAATCTTGATTCTTCTATTTTTCCCTTTCCGCTCCCTGCTTTTCAACCCCTCTTCCTCCTCATTTATAAAACCTTTGCTTACTTTTTTTTCTTTTTATTTTTTTTGAGACAGGGTCTCACTATGCAGTTTGGGCTGGCCTTGAGCTCACTTATGTAGCCCAGGCTGGCCTCAAATTCACGACAATCCTCCTGCCTCAGCCTCCCAAGTGCTGGAATTACAGGCCTGCACCATCACACCTGGCTTTTGTTTTAATTTTATCCTCTTTTTATGGTTATCTTTCTTGTTCCATCTTTCCTTCCCTCTTTTTCCCCCTAGTTTGTCTGCCCGTTGAACAGTTGCTTCCTAGTTCCCGTCACCTATTATACATTTTGGTCCTTATTTACTCTTTCAGTGTCTCATACACAGAAACAATGTGGTATTTACACATACAGTCCGATTTATTTCACCAAAGAATATGGTCTAAGGTGCATCCATTTACCTAGAAATGCCTCAGGTTTAGCTTTCTTTCCAGGGGAGCAGTACTCCACTGTATTAACCCACATCTTTATCTTCTCTTGATGGGCATTTGAGCTGTTTCCAAAATCTCTGTATTACAAACTGCTGCTGTAAGCATGGGTGCGTATGTATGTATTGCCGTGGTATTATGCTCTTAATTCCTTTGGGAAGATATCCAGAAGGATAATACTGAGTCAAAGGGAACCTCTAGTCCTAGTTTTTTTTTTTTTTAGTCCTAGTTTTTTTGAGGAATTGCCACACTGATTTCCACAACGGTTGCACTAATCTACACTCCCACCAACAGTGGAGAAGTGTTCCTTTTCCCCCACAGCCCCACCAGCATTTGTTATTGGTTGCTTTCTTTTTTTAAAAAATTTTATTTAAAGAGAAAAAAAGCTAAACAAAAGGGATAGAAACAATACAGAATCTCTGAAAAAAATAAACAGTAAGAAATCACTATTTGATAAATTACATACTGTCTTCTTAGACATAGTTGTTCAAGTTACAAAATTAAAGCATATAGAGTGAACATTCAAACAGTGAGGCTGCAAAGAAGTTCAATGATCCAATAACAACTTAGCAACATGGTTATCAATTCCACACACTTAAATATAAATGTAGTTATATTCTTTAGAGCACTTTCTTTTCTTTAACTTTTTAAGTCCATTATCTGTTTAGTTATGTCCTGTTTCAGGTTGCTCAGTACCTTACTGACCTGTTTTGTTGTTATTTACTTTTTAATCACCTTATATTCTGTTGCTTTGTTTTTGAGTTTCTCCTCATCCATGCTCCATGGATCAGCTTTGGTGTAGTAGGAAGGTTTTTGGAGGCATTTTGTTGCCTTGTTATCTATTTTTTTGAAGGTAGCAAAATACAGCAGAACAAAACAGAACAAACCCATGGGAGGCAGTGCAGTGAAATTGGCACAGAACCTCACAGCAAGTCACCAGGACACCTGCAATAGGCACAATAGTACATCCCGTTCTGTTCACATTAGCTGTTCTTTCAGTCAGGTAGAGCAAAATGGAACGAAATATCGAACTTATAAAAACAGAATATTGAATACAGCAGTACCATTAATCAAAACTGATCAAAAGAGTGATAAGATATTTGCCTTCAAAGAGATGGTAGAAGGAAATCCCCCTTACTTGCCACACTGCATACATTCATCCTCCCAAGAGACCTCCGGCTCCCACTTGCTAACGGGGGTGGGGTGGGGGGGTGGGGATGGATCAATGTCTGATTCTTAGCCCGCTGCTTACCAGGGCCCAGCTGCTTACCAGGGAGGCGAGTAGGCTGCCTGTTCTCCCAGCACCCCAAGTTCCAACATGATGCAGAGCTCAGCTATTGGTTGATTTCTTGATGATAGCCATTCTTCTAGAGTGACATAGAATCTCAATGTTATTTTAATTTGCATTTCTCAAATGACCAATGATGTTGAACATTTTAAAAATATATTTATTTTCCACTTCTATTTCTTCATCTAAGAAGTATATGTTCATCTCAGATGCCCATTTTTTGATTAGGTCTTTAAATTTGAGGGGTATGATTTTTTTTTAAAGTTCTTTATATGTTCTAGATATTGGTCCTTTGTCTGAGAAGCAGCTGCCAAAATTTTTTTCCCATTCTGTGGGTTGTCTCTTCACTCTGCTGGTAGTTTCTCTTGTTGTACAAAAGCTTTTTAATAAGATGAGATCTCAGTTGTTAGTTCTTTGTAACATTTCCCACGTGATCAGGGTCTTGTTCATAAAATCTTTTAATTTTATTTTAAAGAAATAAAACCAAACAAAATAGAACAGAATAAAGCTAGTCAAAACAAAACTGTGTAAGTAATACAGGATTTTGAAACAGGAAAATAGGAAATCAACAATGGTTACCATAATCCCTCTTGTTTGCCTGTTACCATCAGATATAAAATCAAACAAAATGAAACATAACATTGAAGAAAACAAAATAATAAAATAGAACAAAACAGTGAGAACATGATTGAATTTCAAAAACAAGACAGAAGGAAATCTCCCATAGTTGCTATACTGCATATTGTTATCCTCTACACAGATGTTCAGACTACCCAGCCCAGGCCTGCAAAGTCAATCACGCAATACAAGAATGAAGTTGTTTTGTATCATGGTTGCTATCAACTCAGCCTGTGTTCCTCTGAATCAGCCAGTTGCTTACGGGCTGGAGAGTGTGTGTGTGTGTGTGTGTGTGTGTGTTCTTGTCTCCCAACCTGGGTACCAGCTGGCTCACAAGCAGGGCAGAAGGGCTTCTTGTTTCTCTTCCTGGCCCTGCACGGCTGCTGCTGGCTCATGAGAAGGGCGAATTGGCTTCCTGTTCATAAAATCTAGCCCCCTTCCCTCCAAAAATCTTTGCCTGCACCAATATCTTCAACAGTTCTACCTATTGTCTTCTAGCAGATGTAGTGTCTGTGTGTGTGTGTATATATATATATACACACACACACACACACACACACACATAATCTTCAATCCATTTTGATTTTAGTTTAGTGCATGGTGAAAGATGGGTCTAGTTTTACATTTCAGCATGTGGAAAGCCAGTTTTTCCAGCACCATTTATTAAAGAGGCTATCTTCCTTCCAGTGAATGTGTTTGACCCACTTATCAAAGATAAGGTGGCTGAGTGTGCATGGAGTTTCTGCCTCTTCTAGCCTGTTCCATTGATCCTTGAGTTTTGTTTTTTCCAGTACCATGCTTTTTTTTTTCACAGTAACTTTGTAGTAGAATTTTAACACTGCCTGTCTTGCCTTTATAGCCCAGAATTGCTTTTACCCTAGGTCTCTTTGTTCCAAATGAATTTTAAGAATATTTTTTTCTAATTCTGAGGTATGCTATTGGTGTTCTGACTGATGTGTCATTAAATCTATGTAACAATTTTGAGTATGATCATTTTAACTATATTGGTTCTTGCTACCCAAGAATAATGGGTATCTTTCAATTTTTCTGATAGATAATCTGCTTTAGTCTCCCTTTTTTCAGAGTACTGTAGTTTTCAATATAGAGATTTTTTATTTCCTTTGTTAGACTGAGCCCTAAGTATGTCATTTCTTTCAGTGCTATAGTGAAAGGTATTTCTCTAATTTGTCCCTCAGTGAGTTTGTGATTCATATGTAGGAATGCTATTGATTTTAATTGTTGAATTTGTATCCAGCTATGCTACTGATTTTGATTATTAAATCTAGAAATCTTTTGGTGGAGATTTTGGGGTAATCTATGGAGAGTATCGTGTCATCTGCTAATAATTAAAATTTAGCTTCTTTGTTTCCTATCCTTATTCTTTTTATTTCTCTCTCTTATCTAATTGCACTGGCTCATATTTCCAGAATTATATTGAATAAGAGTGGTAACAGTAAACATCTTGTCTTTTTCCTGATTTTAGAGTGAAAGCTTTCAGTTTTTGACCATTTAATATGATAGCTGTTTGCTTGTCATAGATGGCTTTTATCAGATTGACAAAGACCATTCTAATTTTCTGTAGGGTTTTTATCATGGATGGGTGTTACTTTATCAAATATGTTTTCCTATCAATTGACATAATCATGTGATTTTTGTTTTTGGTTATGTTAATATTAAGCATTACATTTATTGATTTGTGTATGTCAAACCATCCCTGCATTCCTGGAATGAATCCTACTTGATCATGGTATATGATTTTGATTTGCTGCATTCCGTTTGCCAGTGTTTTAATTGAGGATTTTTTGTGTCTATGTTCATTGAGGAAACTGACTTGTAGTTCTCTTTTTTGGTTGTATCCTTCTCTGGTTTTGGTACTGGATATTATAATGGACCCTGGACTTAAAAAATCAATTCATTCATGAGGGCTGTTTATAACTCAAGTTGGTTGAGTCAGGACTATTTTTCCCATAAGAAATAATGGAAATACCCGTAATGCATTCCAAACTTCCAAAACCCCCCTCTTCATAATAAAAAAATGGTTGTATAATGTGCATAATTTACCAGAAACACCAATAACTTTCCTACTGTAGTCACCAAAAAGTTATAAAATGTGTCTAGTTTATCAGAAACAACAGCTTCACACCGTTCTCACTATTCAGGTTGACATCTTTGGCTGCAGAAAGAGAGGATGAAATGGAAGGTGGTCATTGTTGGGAAGGAGAGGCCCCTTCCATAGGAACATCATTAATACCAACTTTTTGTTTACAGCTGCACAAATGGCTAGCATTCAGGTGCTAACTCAAGACTTTGGTCATAACCCAAGTTGTTTTCATGTGAGACTGGTCATTACCTGAAGGCCCACTGTACTTGCTTCCAGGAATGACTTTGGGAGTACTGCTTCCCTTTCAATTTCATTAAAGAATTTGAGGAGTAGTGACATTAGATCTTCTCTCAATTTCTGAGCTTTTCTTTGTCAGTAGATCTTTATGTCTTTAATTTCATTGACTGATTTATTTAGAATTTTCATGTCTTCTTGGTTCAGTTTTGGTAATTCTTATGTATCTAGGAATCTGTCTGCATTTTCCCAAATAGATGTTCTCCAAGTAGGTATTGATAATGTTCAGGATTTCTGCAAAATCTTTTGTGATTTCACACTTTTCATTCCTAATTACGTGAATTTTGAGTCTTTTCTTTTTTTAAAAATTAGGTTGGCTAAGGGATTATCAATTTTATTTAATCTGTCAAAGAACCAATTCTTTTGATTCATTGGGGTTTTTTTGTATTGCTTTCTTAGTCTCCATTGCATTAATTTCTGCTCTGATTTTATAATTTCCTGCCTCATGAGCTTTGGGCTTGACTTGTTCTTATTTTTCTAGAAGTTTGAAGTTCCAAATTAAGTTGTTTATTTGAGCTTGCTCTGTTTTCTTGACATTGATATTCATCACTATAAATTTCCCTTGTAAGATTGCTTTCATTGTGTCACATAAGTTCCGCTATCTTGTATCAGCATTATTATTTAATTGTAGAAATTGCCTCATTTCTTCCTTAAATTCATCTGTGACCCATTGGTTGTTCAGTAGGGTATTATTTAATTTCCATGTGCTTAAAAGAAGTTCTCATGGTTTCTTTTGGCTACTGATTTCCAATAAACTTGCACTATGGTCCGATAATATGTGCAGGATAATTTCAGTTCTTTTGCATTTTCTTAAGCGTGTTCTGTGAGTTCATATGTGGGGTCTGCTTTGGACCACAGCTCGTGCAGCTGAGAACCGTGTGTATTCTGATGTTGTGGTGTAGAACACTTTGTAGTCCTCTACTAAATTGATTTGCTCATAGGTTTGGTTCAGTTCTGGTATTTCTTTGTTGATCTTTTTATTCTAGTTGGCCTGTTTGTGACAATGGGTAATTGAGGTTCCTGATGACAGTTGTGTTAGTGCTTATTTGATTTCTCATGTCTGTTAATATTTGTTTTATACAGTTTGGTTGCACCACTATTTGGTGCACACATTTATGTTTGTTATCTCGTCCTCTTGGAGTTTTCCCTTAAGTATGTAGTGACCTTGTGTGTCTCTTTTCATCAGTCTTGATTGCAGTTCACTTCCATCTGTAAATAAAATAGCTATCCCTGCTTTTTCCATGTTCTCATCACAAGAAGTACTATTTTCCATCCTTTGACTTTTAGTCTATGAATTTCTTTTTGAGTGAAATGTGTTTCTTATAAAGCACACTCAGTTATAGAGCACATCTTCCCCAGTGCCTGCTGTGCGTGGACTTGGAAATGCTCATCAGTGTCAAAAAATACTTGCACACATAATCATGTCCATGCGACGGGCAGATTCATGCCAATCTCTGATTCTTGCTGGATACCCATTCTTCAGGCACAAAGGTGTGAACGAGGCCTGTTCTTGGGGAATTCGCAGCTCAGTGAGAGAGAATAAAGTATAACTGAGAACAGTTTGTTCAGCAGTGGGCCCGTAACCTTCAAGTTACAGAAGGCAACATAGGAATGGAAATGAATAATTCTCTTGGCATGTCCAAGACAGAATCCCAACAAAAACCAGCAATCTGAACCCCAGGCATGGTAGCCCATGCATATAACATTTAAGTACCCAGGAGACTGAGGCAAGAGGATTATAAGTTAGTATCAGACCAGGGTACCTAGTGAAACCCTGTCTCAAACCCAAAGGGCTGAACATGTAGCTAGGCAGTGGAGCACTTATTAGCAGGCACGAGCCGTGGGTTTCAGCCCCAGTAAGGGTCAAGGAAAAAAGACCTGGGAATGCTTTCTGGTTTGGGCTCATCTAAGCTGTCATTGTTGGATTATGAAACAAGAGTTGGGGCAGGAGGAAAGACAGAAAGCTGTGTCTGTGAAGGCAGTCTCAGTTCCATCTGTTGATGCTCTTGGTCACCCTGGTTCTTCTTGGTCCTAAGGATTTGAGAGTTGCTGGGAAGAAAAGAACTGCCACTTCCTGTAGCACTGACAGTGAGGTCCCCCTCACTGTAGTATCTGGGTGTTCCGATATATTTATGCACCAGTTTCTCTAAAATGTGTCATTGGGGGTAGTTATATTCATGCATTGCCATGTTTGTTTCCTTACCCTTAGAATTCATTCAGAGGGCAGCCTCGTGGATGGCCCCGAAGCAAGCCTGATGGAACAGGACAGAAGCAGCCATGTGGCGGGCAGAACACTCAGTCCATTCCTGATCCCAGCGACAGCTCCTGCCTGTCAGCTGGAGCCCCTGGCCGCCAAGCTGCACAATGGAAGCCCGGTCCTCCAGCAGCCTCACCCTGAGGTGAATGGGGACACCAGGTGGCAGACCCTGAAGAGTTGGTCTGGGGTTCCCCCATGCGGCCGTGCCAGTCCTGACTTCCTCCACGAGGACAGAGGCTTTTCCAGGTGTCTGGAAAACGGGGGTATAAAACGTACAGTCAGTGAACCATCTCTCTCTGGGCTCCATCAGAACAAGAAGCTGAGACAAGACCAGAAGGCCAACAGAGAAAGAAAGAACCTTGAGGAGAGTCAGGAAAGAAACCCATCTGGGAGCAGCCAACCCCACACCTCCGATGTGAACGAGAACAGAGAATCCGTGAGCTCTGGAGCCCAAGAAAATGCAGCTGAAAATCTCGCCACTTTTCCAACACTTGACTGCAATGGGTCAGAAAACTCAGTGCATCCGGTTCTGCGAGAGCAGGAGCAGAAAGATGCCGAGTACCAAGACGAGAACATTGCGTTACCTCTGAAGAGCAAGGCAGCGCTCATGCCTAAAGGTGCTACAGATTCTGCCTCTTCCCTGGAAAACGCACACAGTGAACTCCTGGAAAAAACACTGTCCCAATGTGATCCAGATTGTGTTTCCACTGCAGTGCAGAAAACCACATCTCACAGTGACACCATCGATGGCCAGGCTTCTCCCAAGTCCTCCTGTGAGGTCGCTCACCCATCGCATACCTCAGGGCACATCCAGTGCCCACACCCCTCGGGTCCCGAGCTGCCCCCAGAGCCAGCTGTGGTGGGGACCGAGGCCTGCGACACGGGTCATGCCAGGCCACCAGCTACAGTGCCAGATACCTGTCCCCTCCAGAGGCCAGCACAGCTCAAGCCGCAAGAGCCAGCATTGAAGATCTGCCCTTGTCCCACCCAGAGCGGTGACATGCAGTGGAACACAGTGCCAGTGTCTTTGGAGGAGCCAGTGGCAAGGTCCAGCAGCAACTTTCAAGCTGCTGGCAGCAGCTCCGAACAGTATTTACAGCAAAATGAAATGAATGGTGCTTACTCCAAGCAAAGCTCAGTATTCCCTAGGGATTCTCTTTCTGCCACTACCGCACCACCTCAGCCACAGTTGCTTCCTCCTCCTCCTCTTCCTCTGTCTCCTCCTCCTTCCAAAGGAAAAGCTGCTCTGCAGGATGCTATCTGGGAAAGTCACCAGCTTCCCAACCAAAGCAATGTAACTGTCCTAAGAGAGATGAAACTAGAGGACCGACCCAAGGCTTCACCATCCCAGAGTCCCAATCTATTGCTGCCTGCGTCCAGCCCCAGCCTGAGGCTTCCAGAAGGGCCTCAGGGTAATGGCATCCATCAGAATGGCGCAGGCACACCGGGGCCTGTGCCCCTGTGTGCTGAGAAAGCAAAGCCAACACCAGACCATCTGGACCATCTCAAGCACAACCCATCTGTCCTTGCTCGTGGGAGAGAGGTGCAGGAGCCCTGCCCACCACTGCTAAGACACAAAGAGCTGGAGATTCTGCAGAATCGAGATGAGCAGCAGACACAAGGTCTCATGCCCCCAATCCAGCACTATGTGAAACCGGGATGGATTGAGTTGAAGGTCCCTCATTTTTATCAAGCTGAATCTCATCCAAAATGCAGTAAGCCATCATTGTGCTCCATGCTTCAGTATCAGCCCAAAACTGCTATGCAGACGACCTCCAGACCATACACTGGAAACTCCGCGCCTGGGGGCCTCGCAAGGCAGGCTTACGTCCCACAGGCAGCATCAGCGCCAGCACCAGAGCAGCAGACTTCCCAGGTGTTCCACGGTGACATGAGTCACAGGCAGCCGCAAGGTACGGTGGACCAGCATCTCCAGTTCCCCCTTCTCTCCCACCAGGGCCATATCTCCAAGACAGACGCCCCACCTGAAGCCTGCGCACAGGCACTGTGCACCCCTCGATATCATTTCCAGCAGGCCACAGATCCCCAAGCTGAGAGACTGCAGTCCCCCTTGTTAAAACAGCACTTGAATATACAGGCTTCAGAGCCAGAGCCGTTTTCAAACTCGCACCTTTCACAACACAAGCCCTCTAAGCAGGCAGCACAAACACAACCACCCCCAAATTCACATTTCCCTCAAAACCAGCAGCAGATGCCTCAGCAGCAGCAACAACAACAGCAACAGCAATTACAAATGAAGAATAAAGAACAAATGCCTCAGGCTTTTCCTCATCCCCAAGGTAACAATGATCTGCAGAGAGAAGGATCATTCTTCAGCCACATTAAGGTGGAAGAGTGCTTTGGTGGAGAAAATGAGTATTCAAAAGCAAGTGAGTTCCAAACTCAGAACACCCAAGCAGGATTGGAGAAAAGACAGAATGCGAGTAGTACAAATTCCCTGTATGGGCAGGTCTTGAAATCAAGTCCAAGCAAAACCCAGATTTCCTGTTCAAAAAACACACACTTAGTTCCAGAGAATAAAGAACAAAGTCTACGTTCTGAACTCTTTGCAAGAACTAAAACACAGCCCTTGTATCCTATGCAATATGTTCCAAACAATGTGACTCCAGGGCAAGGTGTTCTGCACAGGTGCTTTCAAGAACAAGAGCAGAAGCAGCCACAAGCCCTGGCTTTCCACGGATACGCAAACAGAAGCCAAGAGGTGCCCACACCACAGGCTGCACAGAGGGCGCAGCAGAGATACTTGATGCATAGCCAAGCCAAGGCTTCTCCTATGCCTGAGCAGGCTCAGAGTCACGCTCAGACCCCTCCCCAGAAGGACATTAACAGGCACGCGGCCCTAAGGTGGCACCTCTTGCACAGACAAGGCCAGCAGCAAGGGAAGCAGTCCCAGGCAGAGCCTGGCCCCAGCCAGATGAACCAGCCAATTAAGCTAGAGCCTGGGACCAAGCCTTCTGCCTGTATGCGCCCTGTGTCAGGGCAGCAAGACCCCAAAACATGGAAGAAGCCACCCAAGCAAGAGGCTCCAGCTGTGACCTCTGACCACGTGCCATCCAAGAGCATCCTGGAGACCATGGAGCAGCATCTGAAGCAGTTTCAGGTCAAATCCCTGTTTGACCATAAAGCTCTTGCCCTCAAATCACAGAAACAAATAAAAGTTGAGACCTCGGGGCCCATCACGGTGCTGTCGAGACAAACAAGTGCTGCAGACTTCAACGGCCAAGCCCCAGCCGTAGAGCCGCACACAGCTCCTTCTGAGAAGACGCCAACCAAAAGAACAGCTGGCTCTGTTCTCAACACTTTTTTAGAGTCACCTTCCAAATTGCTAGACACCCCTGTAAAGAATTTGTTGGATACACCTATCAAAACTCAGTATGATTTCCCATCATGCCGATGTGTAGGTAAGTCCAGGCGTGGCCCGAAGCACAAAGCGGTGCTTCCCTGGAATTAACAGATGTGTCTTCAGATATGAGATTTTCTTTTTCTTTCTTTTTCTTTCTTTTTCTTTTTTTAAATACCAAGTCTGGGAGCAATTTGTAAAGGCTCATAAAACTCTGCAGCTTACATTTTTGTCTTTTAAATTACAGATCCTTGTACTGTGTGAGAGAAAAACCTCACATGCAATGCTTTTCCAAAAAAGGGAAACAGTTGTGCCCATTCATTTCCCCCTTCCATTTTAGACCCTTTAAAATAGAAATGTATCTGTTTTACATTAATCCACCTATTGAATTCTGAAATCATTCTCCTGGACAGACATACAGCCAGGGGGAAAAAGGAAAAATCTATTATATGAAAAAGTAATTACCACATGCAAACTAATGTAGGAACCTGCAATTTTTTCAAATTCCAGATTAAATATATTAGTAGTTTTACCAGATTTCTGGGTAGTGAGAAAATTTTCTTGGTGAGTTGGGGAAATTCTAGTGCTGGGGTCCTGGGCATACATGAAGTTACCACTTTTTCCATTTATACACTGAAAACTATGATTTATACTAATTTTGATTCTATTTTCTCTTTAACATTTCACCATTTTTGATAAAACTCAGGTTTTTAAAAGACAGCTTTTTGTTCAAATTGAGAGGGTATGAAGGGTCTGAGCATCAGACATTTTTGCCATTGGGTTTGGATCTGCATGTGGGCAGAGACCTTAGTGACAAAATCCACTTGGCTCTGGGTGGAAGCCATGCAGAGGGGGACAATGTCAAAGCACGAGGTGATGGCCACAGGCTGTTGTCCCTCTACACTTTGTGGAATGACAGAGGAACCCTCTTGCCCCTGTCAGTGTGGCAGGCAGAAATGCCACCCGTGTCCTCATACTGGTAGTTCTGGCCACCCCTCCTCCTAAGCAATCCCAGTCCTCCATCTCTGGTGCTCAGCAGTCGGCCTCTTCCTTTTACCCCAACGCCCATCACTGCTCCAGCACACAAAAGCATGAGTCTGGGTTGCATATTCTTATTTTCAAAGCAGAGTAATTAAATTTTACGGGAAAAGGACCAGAAAAGGGCATCTTCACAGTAAAATGTAATATCTGGCGGGTGGGACAGCTCAGGAAAAAATGTTTTTAAGTCTTTTTATATTCAAATGGTAGGAAGGCTTCCAGGTAGCTTTAAAATTTTTTATTTTCTATTTAAAAACCTAAATTATATTACATAACCCATTCTAATTCTTCCACTATTTTCTTTACTCAGTCCCACTTAATGGTTTTAAAATAATTCCTTATACCATATCTGAAATGTAATTTAGTATTTTTCCAGTGACCATCATATACACATACCTAGTTATTTGAGACATTTTCTAAGAGACCAGTCCATCAATTGACTCCTTTTCTTTCATTTGAAAGAAAGAAAAATTTTAAAAGTCACTTAAGGCCCTTACTGTGGCACTGGGGGATAATCTTTGTGGATGTAGCCTTTATATTTAGTATAATTGAGGTCTAAAATAATAATCTTCTATTATCTCAACAGAGCAAATTATTGAAAAAGATGAAGGTCCTTTTTATACCCATCTAGGAGCAGGTCCTAATGTGGCAGCTATTAGAGAAATCATGGAAGAAAGGTAATGAATGCAAAGGCACAGGGCAGATTACCGTTTATCTTTTTGTACATGTCAGACTTTCCCAGTCTCCCCGCACAGCGCAGTCCACATTGTAAACCAAGTGATAATCAGCCAGCCCAGCTCCCTGGGGTTGCCAACACACCACACCGTGTGTTCCCCAGAGAGTCACAATATTTGACAGGGCTAATCATGTGCTTGCTGGCACAGGCTGCCCACTTTGAGACAGACGCCAGCAGACGCAGGCACAAACGACAGCCTGCCAGGTGCAGGGTGCAAAGGGCAGGGTATGAAGGGAAGCAGTGAGCTCACTCCCCTCGCACTGTGAGTGGAAGTTGCCGAGTGGCAACTTCGATAGCTGCTTTGTTCTTGTGTCTTGTTTTGTTGCCAGCCCCAGGTGTGCAAACGTGTGCCTGTATGACAGCTAACTTGTGCAAGACCCTAGAAGCAAAGCCACAGCCCTGTCACTCCAGTATGGTGTCTGTCCTGGAGGGCACCGTCCTTAGGCATCTGCGGGGGGATCAGGAACACACTCAGTATCATCCTCACTCTAGTTCCAAAGTATTAACTTGAATTATCATGTGGAAAGTCACTCAGGAGCCACCCAGCTAGGACCCTGGCAGAAGTAGTGAATTTCTGTGACTGTACTTTTATTATTAGCAAACAGCACCTCGTATTAAGGAGAAATAGTCTATTTCAGGAGCTGTCCTGCATTTTCAGCGTGGCTGGATGCTACTTATTGGCCATGCCTTAAAAAAAACCAAAACATGGCAGCATTCTTTGAATGGCTCTAGCAAAAATCTGTAATGATTCCTTAAGTTTTAAAACAGCTGAGTTTAGTAAAGGACAAATAAAATAGCACATATTTTGCTAGACCAAATGTAAATTAACCTAAATCTTGTGCTTTGTGAAATTACATATAAAAATAAGCCTTCCCATTAATTATACCCAACAAAGTTAAAAAACAATTACAATGTTCAGAATATTTTAATGCTAAAGAAAAACAAGAGTATTACCCAGTTTGCTTGGCTTAGAACTTTTTTTTTAATAAACCGTTCATTTTCTCAGGATGTGGTTGTAGATTAAAGTTATGCTCAAATGTTCAAATATTTTGGTTGCTTCTGGAAATCGTTTGCTAATTGTGTTTGTGTGTATTTCTGTGGGTTTCTTTAAGGTTTGGACAGAAGGGTAAAGCTATTAGGATTGAAAAAGTCATCTATACTGGTAAAGAAGGCAAAAGCTCTCAGGGATGTCCTATTGCTAAATGGGTAAGTGTGGCTGGACAGTGCATTGGGTCCCCAGGCCTGGGAATTTTGATTAACCCTGAGAATCCGTATCACCAGGTCAAAGCTCAGGCCAGCAGAAAAGAACCTTGTGTTTACTATGCATTGTGTTACTAAGAAGGCAGATTCATTTTAAGATCTCGAGTGGACTTGTTTAATTGAAAGTTTCAGTAGGGAGCTAAAGGTCCATTCTATTGTCTGCTTAAAGAATCCTTGGAATATGAAGAAATAGACCTTTATCCATTAAATGCCCCAAATGTTCCTAAAGTTGTCACTGTGAAACCCCTGAACTCAGCCCCTGCATGTCTTATCTAGCTGTAGCTCACCTTGTTTTTGCTTTTTGAGAGAAGGTCTTGCTATGTAGTTCAGGAGCTCACTGTGTAGCCCAGACTGACCTTGAACAATTGGCAATTCTCCTGCCTCAGCCTTCCATGTGCCCAGCTCACAGGCCTGTGCCACCACGCCAGCTTTAGTTCTGGCTTTGATGCAGTAGACGCAGCCTGCTCAGCACTGACCTCCCAGATCCCTTGGTGGCCCGCAGCGTGGAGGCAGGAAAGGCAGTTGTGGGTGGGGGTGCATGTCGTCCTGCTTGGGGCTCTGATATGAACACGTGAAGCCTTACTGCCCTCTGCCCTCAATGACCCTGTGCTGTGGGGTGGCGGGTGTGGGGTGGCTGGCGACCCGCAGGTGATCCGCAGGAGCTCGCCCGAGGAGAAACTGCTGTGCCTGGTGCGGGAGCGCACGGGCCACACGTGCTCGACGGCCGTGATCCTGGTGATGATCCTGGTGTGGGAAGGGATCCCACGCCCCCTGGCTGATCAGCTCTACACCGAGCTCAAGGAGACACTGCGCACGCGTGGCGCGCTCACCAACCGGCGCTGCGCGCTTAATGAGGAGTGAGTGACTCGGGGCCCTGGGCTGGGGCGGCGGGACAGCCTGCAGAGAGGGGATGGCTGCTTAGTTCGGGCTGCCTGCCTCGGCCTCTAAAGTAGGGAATGGACTGCCTGCCCCCTGTTAGGCAGCTTCCCAATCATGAATAATTGAGGGGATTGCGCTAAACTGCGTTGCATGCACTTGCGACTCAGCGGCCTGAGCACCTGCACCCACGTGACCTCAGTTGTACCAGGGCCAGGAGAGTCGGGGTGCATCCTCGTGCCCCCACCAGGACCTTCCTAAGTTCCTGTGTCTTAGTGTCTGGGGCAAGGAGCGCTCGGCGAGAAGCTTCGGGCATCCCAGCTCCATGAATTTTAGATCTCAGGCACAAGTGCGAGGTTTGTAGAAGCAGAGCTGGTTTTTACCTCCTTTCAGGTGCACGCTCAGTTTTTGAAATCATGCTCAAATTTACACGGCTAAATAACAAGAAATTCTCGACTGCGGCTAAACATAATTTTCTGGGAAGATTCGGAGTAGGCTGACAAGAGTATGCAGTGAGATACAGCTAGTGCAACCATAGGTTAGTTTTTCTTTTTAATTTCATCTACTTTGCAGGAAGCCAAGCCGTGGTTTAGGGGAAGGAAGCTTCTCTCTCTCTCACTGCTGCACTCTTCCTGTGAAGCCCCGACATGCGCCTCAGGGATTGGGCTATGCTGAAATGATCAGTATTTTGCTCAGAGTTGGTTGAGAACTGATTTTTTTTAGGTTTGCACTTCTGCATCCAGCAAACTGCAAGACACTATGTGGCCACACCCTCCATGGGGCCCTAAGCACCTGGGGTCTTTTGCTGACCGCAGCTGGACCTGGTAGTTTCACTACCATTGTATCAATACAGGGGCGTGGCCCGCTGGGTTTGGGTAGCAAGTCAGTGATCAGTACTCTGGTAATAGGACAGCACCAGCTGGCTTTCTGTGATTGCTCAAGTGTGAGGGCGTGGGCGTGGCTGCCGGCATCACATGGTTGTGGTGATTAATTAGAAGTCAGGCAGTTGTCTGAACTGCTCCAGATGTAAAATACTTTTAAATCTACCCTGTACTTGTTCTTCTGCCAAAAGCCTTGAATCAGAAGATAAGGGTACGCAATAGCCTGAGCTCACATTAGCAATAGCCTCTCCTTGGGAATTCAGGGATACCTGGTTGGTTGGTTGATCTAAATTTGTTTTGCTGTGCTGGGGAATTGAACTCTGGTCCTTATGCATGCTAGGTAAGCCTTTATCTCTGAGCCATATCCCATCCCCTAACGTTTATTGTTTTTGGAGGAGGGGCCATTACATGTTTTAAAAGCAGAATTCTTAGATTTGATGTCTTGAAGTTGCAACTCACTGAGGAACTTCTTACAAAAATGACAGTGTGATTGTGTTTAAATTTCTTGAAGATCCATGCAGACTTTAATATTCATTGTTGTAGAAGGTTATGTGTGATATTTTTCTCCTGAAGAGGTTTCCTTAATTTCCTGTAATTCCCTTTACTCAAATTAGAAGCAGACATACACAAAGAAATTTTATCTTTAGAACTTCCCTACATTGTTATCTAGAACTTAAAAAAACTGTGACTGAGGATTAGCCCAGCGTTGCAGAAAATTGTAAACAGCTTCAAGCAACCTGAATAAGTGACAGGCTGCAGAGTGAGAATCCAAAAGGCATGTCCATCCACTTCGGGTTTTACGTGGAATTTCAAAGATGTAATTATTCAGAGGACAGTGAAGCTGAGGTTTCTGCATACTTGGAGCAATCCCCCCAAATGAAAAATAATTAAAAGCTCAGGTATATGTGATCAAAACACACTTAGCCAGTAGCAGTAGAGGCTTCACCCAGAGATGGCTTCCACTGTTCCTTCTACCTTGAGGATAGTCTCAGTCTGGGGTCCTGGACTCAAAGCTGTGTGCTCCCATCCCTGAGTTCTCACAAGTCCCCGACACATACCCCTGACCACCTCTCCAGCCTGGGAATAGCTCCAGGGGTGCCTTGCATGTGATGTCAGAAGCTGACTGCTCCATTTCCTTTGGGCCAAGCCAGCCCTTTCTTCTTTGAAGATTTCCTGTTGAGATTTTTCTCTTTTATGACTGAGCCTAATCACCGGTGAGAGGGGTCAGAGTCGCAGGAGCACATCTGCCATCTGAAGGAACTCAAAGCCAGAAAGGCTTCTGCCACACCAGCCATTGTCATACATTTGCAGAAGTGTTCTATTACGAAATTTCCCAAGCATACCTAGGGGAAAAATAAAATAGAACAAACCCTATGGACTTATCACACAGCTTTACTGTTAGTATTTTATTAATTTCCTTTCATATATTTCTCCCAATTTTAAAAATATGTTTTGAAGTATTGGGTGTTGAACTTAAAAACTGTGGGGATTGAACCTAGGAATGCTTTGTAGGGCTGCATACCCAGCCTTATCTTCTTATTCTTTTACTTTTTTTTTCTTATTCGAGGAAAGGGTCTTACTAAGCTTCTCAGTCTCCTGCCTCAGCCTCCCAAGTAGTTGGGAATGCAAGCATGTGCCACCATTCATGACTTCACCTATTTTTAATATTCCTTCCCTTACTATTTGCTCTGTATTTTACAGAGGAACAAAGATACCACATCATCTCACCTGTAAGGTATCTCTAACAGCTAAGGAATTTTAAAAACAAAGCCTAGTCACAGATTCTCTAACCACACTGGTAATTCTTTAGTATCAGACTATGTCCAGACTATATAATATTGGACTGTGTTCCGAGTATGTCATTTGAAATCTCCTAGTCAGTCCCATTTACACACACACACACACGCACACACACACACACAGGAAAAGAGAAAGTTCCCCATCTTGCCTCTGTTGAGGCTTTTCAGAGGAATGGTCTCACTTGTGGCCTCACTTTTTTTTTTTTTAAATCGATACTGAGGATTGAACCCACAACTGTGTGCTTGCAAGACAGGCGCTTATGCCGCCTGAGCTAAATCCCCACCCCTTGGCCTCACTCTTAAACACAGCTTTTCTCCCTGAAAGTATCATAGTTGGGAAAATAAGTCACAGAATTCACAAGCTGTTTTTTTTAAAGATAATTAAAAAAATGAAACAACAAAATAATGAGAATGATATTGGACCTCAAAAGCAACACAGTAGGAAATCAGCAGCCATAGTTACTATAATTTAGAACATTTTTATCCTCTAAATAAATGCTAGACTACCAGACATAGGCATACAAAGTCAATCAAAATACAGCCACTAAGCCGTATCTTTACTCCTGTTGCCGTCATTTCAGAAATTTCAGGCATGTGACTTCTAATTTCTTCTGTGTCTCCTGGGTGTGCTGAGATCTGACACTGTACCCTGCTCCTTTGTTTTGACATTTTCCTGTGTTCCTTTGAATCAGCCTGTTGCAGAGTCCTGGGTCCTTCCTGCATTGGCTGCCTGTCCCTTGGTGCAGGGGACCAGGTGCCTTGGGCCAGGCATCTGGATTCCTCCAATCCGAGGCTCCTGGGGTGGCGGAGAGACCAGCCCATGGATACTGCTGCCATTACAGTGGGGCCTCAGAGTGAGAGGCTGTTTCTTCACTCCACCATCTTCCTGGTAGTCCTGCTTTTTCTTTATAATAGTTCCCTTCTCTTTTTAGGATTTCTTAGTGGTGATGTGATTTTTCTCTGTAAAACATCCCATGTTCTAGATTTAGCTGCTTCCAGCTGAGGGCCTGGCAAGCCACTGGCGCACCAGGGCGAGAACTATCAGCAATTCCTGAGCTCTGCATCATGTTGGAACTTTGGGCGCTGGGAGAACAGGCGGCCTACTGGCCGCTCTGGTAAGCAGCTGGGGAACCTTGTGGTGTGCAGGCTAAGATTCAGACATTGATCCATTCCCCACCCCCACCTCCCTGTTAGCAAGTGGGCACTGGCGGTCTGAGTATCTTTTTGGCGGATGAATATATACAGTGCGGAAAGTAAGGGGGATTTCCTTCTACCATCTCTTTGAAGGCAAATATTTTTATCACTGTTTTGCTCAGTTTTGATTAATGGTACTGATTTATTCAGTATTCTGAGGAGAAACTCAAAAACAAGGCAACAGAATTATATAAGGTGATTAAAAAGCATATAACAACAACAAAACAAATCAGTAAGGTACTGAGCAACCTGAAACAGGATATAACTAAACAGATAATGGACTTAAAAAGTAAAAAGAAGAAAAGAAAGTGCTCTAGAGGATATGACTGCATGTATGTTTAAGTGTGTAGGACTGATAACCATGTTAAGTTGTTACTGGATCATTGAACTTCTTTGCAGTCTCACTTTTTGAATGTCCACTTTGTATGCTTTAATTTTGTAACTTTAACAACTAGATCTAAGAAGACAATATGTCATTTATTAACTAGTGATTTCTTGCTGCTTTTTTTTTCTCTGAAATTCCATATTGTTTCTACCCCTCTTTCTGTTTTGCTTTTTTTTTCCTCTTTAAATAAAAAAAAAAATCTAAAAAAAAATAGATTTAGCTGCTTCCATCCTTATTAACATATTCTTTCATCACCAATATGGTGGTGGATACACTACAGTTAGATACTTCGATAATATATGTATAAATGCATTGCAAGAGTACTCTAATGGTGCTGGAGTCTCAGCTCTTTGTATCCATCAGGAAATACACAATGCCTTCTTGTTTCTGATTCACTGATGTTTTTGGTGTTCACAGTTCCCCATCAAACTTTCACATGATAATTTGGTATCCATTGATGATTAGCATCTATTTCCATTTATCTTGGTAGTTTGAAAGTTGATAGGTTTTTTTTTTGGTTGATGTTGGGTGAATTTATTTCCCTAGGTTTTCACTTGCTCCCTCGCCTACCCGCTTGCTTGCTTGCTTGCTTTCTTTCTTTTTTTCTTTCTTTCTTTCTTTCTTTCTTTCTTTCTTTCTTTCTTTCTTCCTTTCTTTCTTTCTGATCTTATTTGCACCTAAAATATTTTACAAATTAGAAGTTCAGTTGGGATTTAAAAGGCTAAGAGTGTTTTTAAAATCTTACATAGATGATCATTTTTATTATTTTTTTCTCTTAAGTCATAATTTAACAGTGAATGAAATTCCAGGTCATTAAAATGACCATCATGCTACATTTAATAATTTAATGACTCCTAATCAGAATGGGGAGTGGCTTGTAGTAGTCACTTCCTGTTCATTGTAGTGTATGGTTATATGTGTATATTTATGTCCTGCTAATTTGCTGTTGTAATGTTAACACTAAGTGTTTGGTCTCTTCTTTACTGTTTGCTGTATATAAGATCAAGTCATCCAAAAATAGACTAAAAAGATTACATCTGCTTCTAGTGAAGTGACTGATTTTTCATTCTGTTGTAGAGTATGGTGGTCAGTGTTGTGCAATGAACTATCATTGCATTTTATATGTTGCTGATCCAGTTTGATAGCATTTTTGTCAGGGAATTTCACATGTATCCTGATAAGGCACATCATGCATAGTGTCTTCTGATTTCTTTGGTTTTAGCATGAGGATATTGGCCTCCTAGGATATACTGGAAGATGTTCCCCTCTCTGTTTTCTGGAAGAATTTGCTAAGGGTTGGTGATAGTATTTCTTTTATTTTATGGAAAAATAAAACAAAAATTTCAAAACAAAATACTAGGACAATAATAGTAGTTAGTGTATGTTTGTTAATACATTATTGTTAATACAATAATTATCTTCCTAGTATTACTCGGAGTACAAGATATGGGCATTAAAAAAAAAATCTCCAAACAATACTGGTACAAACCTTTGTTTGTTAGAACTCATCAACTGTCATCTATTCCTGAGTTTTTCCTTGTGGAAAATTAGGAAAAATTTATATTAAACTTTTTAAAGGCATTTTAAGGTTCACAGCGAAACTAAACGGTAGGCACAGTTTTCCCAAATATTCACTTTCCTGTGCTCCTACAGCCTCCCTCAGCAGCCCCCGCCCACTTGGTCCATGTGTTGGGAATCGATAACTCTGCATTGACCTGTCTTTGTCACCCAGAGTTTGTAGTTCACACAAGGACCCACTCTTGGTGTTCTGTGGCTTTTCTACCCTATCACAGAGAGTAGTTTCAGGGCTCTTAAAGCTGCTTGGTCAGTGGTTCACCTTCACTGCGCCCCCAGCCCCTGACATTCACCTTGTTCTTTCTGTGGTCTGTCTCCACAGAGTTGCTTTTTCCAGAGAAATTGTTACATGGTTGTAATGCTACTGATCAGTTTCTTTCACTTCTTAATGTACGTATTCACTATTAATACTCACTTCAGGTTTTCCCATGTGAGGTTTCCCCATATCTTGGTGGCTTATTTTTAAATAGATTTGAAAAATATTTTGTGATGGGGGTGTATAGCTCTTGTCTGGATGTTCTACCATTTCCTCTACTCATCTGAAGAACATTTGGATTCCTTCTAAGTTTGGGCAATTATGAGTACAGTTCTTATAAATATCAATGCTCAGGTTTTTGCATGAACCTAAGCTTTCAGATCCTTTGAATAAAGACCAGCCCGATTGCTGGAGAGAGCAGGCTTCTTTTAAGAAAAACTTTCTTCCTGTTGCTCCATGTCCTCACCAGTAGTTGCTGTTGTCACTGTCAGAATTTGGCCAATTTCAAGCTGATATTTCAAGGCTGCCTTAATTTGCTCTTACTGAAGACACGTAGTGTGGAACATTTATTCATGTGCTTAATTCTTGTGTGTGTATGTTCTTTAGCAAGGTGTCTTAGCATATTTTAAAAATCACGTTGAATCTTTTCATACTGTTGGATTTAAGTCTGTATGTTGAATATCAGTCTTGTATCAGATATGTCTCCACTTCTGAGGCCAATGGAGTCCTTGTTCTCTGCTGAAATTCCTGAGCCTGGCTCCTACTGTCCCCATTCCGGGCTTCCCAGTCTGACTGAATCATCCGCCAGGCTCAGCTTAGTATATTCATTTTTTGTTTTTGTCTGTTTTTGTTTTGTTTTTTGAGTCAGGGTCTCCTTTAATTCAGGCTGGCCTTGAACTCTCTGTGATCCTCTTGCCTCAGCCTCAAGCCTCCTGAGTGCTGGGAACACAGGATGTGCCACCTTGCCCTGCTCAGCTTAACACATTCTAAGAGCCTCGAGCCACACCACCAAACTTTTCCAGACTGCTCTGCAAATGAAAGCCACTTGCAAAGGCTTCCACACCACAAGGTTAGGTATAGTCACAACAGTGATCCACTCCTGGCTTCAATTTTCTGTATCAGTCAGCTTTCCTTTCGCTGAAACAGAGCTTAGCAGAGGGACTGTTTGATTTGGTTCACAATTTCAGGGGATCAATTCATGGTCAGCAGGCTTCAAGGCAGAAATCTCATGTGAGAAGGGCATAAAGGTTGCTGAGTTCATGGCAGCTGTACAGCGAGCAGGGCATCTTCCGGAGAGGAAGGGGCGAGGGGCCACATGTGCTCCTCCTCTAGGCCATCTGGACCCACCCAGGGTGTGCCTTACTATGTTGGGCATTTCTTCACCCAGTGAAGACCTTATATCAGGATTAGCAGTCACATTTAATTTATGGATGGATTATAATAGTCTTATTTAAACCAGTCTATCCTGTTTGGTTGAACATTATAATCCCACTCAGTTGTAGTTCATAATGTTTTTATGTAAACTGTTGCATATGATTTGCTGTTTGGTGAGGATTTCTACATCCATGTCCATAAGAGATACTGGTCTGTAATTGTCTTTTTTTGTGGGGACTTTGGCTTGGTGGGAGAGTAATGCTGGCCTCATGGAATGAATTATGAAGGATTTCTTCTCTACCTGTTTCCTAAAAATGTTTGTAGAGAATTGGTATAGCATCTTCCTGAAATGTCTGATAGATGTCCTCATTGAACTCGCCTGAGCCTGGACCTTCTGTATTAGAAAAAGTATTAGTGATTCATTTTCTTTAATTCATGTAAGCATACTCTGGTTTTCTTTGGGTTAGGGTGCACTAGTAGATTGTGTCTTGTAAGAAGTTGGCCCATTTTATCTTGATCATTAAATTTGTATGTATACATATCATACATTTTTTTTTCTCCTTTTACCTCTGTGGGGTCTGTAGTGATATCCCTTTCATCCATGACAGTGGTTTTGCAGTTGGTATCTTCCTTCCTCCACAGGGAAGGCTAACAAGCTGTTTGTTTTTGCATAATGATTTCTCTGCTCTTGCCTCTGTGCATGCATGGGGGGATTTTTTTATTTCCCCAGTACTCATTGTGGGAGCCAGATCAGAGTTGTGGAGGTGAAAATGCACAAGTGCAAGGACCCCACGATGACCAGGTGCCTCTAGGACGTTAGCTGTCAGAGCTGGGCACACTGAGCACCAGGCCATTCATCCATCAGGGCCAGCTGCTCCTGCCGCAGCCCTCCTTCCTGTGGAAGTCTCTGCCTTTGAGTTCCATTCCCTGCATCTGCTTCCCTGTCTCTCAGTGCTAGGGACAGTGATTGACACTGTAACCTCACTTCCGACCTCCCAGAAGTTTCACCTTAGATTGTTCAGTTCTTTCCGTGTTAAGCTTCCAAAGCTTAACCACTTCTCCAGGTCAGAAGGACTGTGGAAAAGCTTTTAATTATGGATTCACTCTTGTTACATGTAGGTCCATTCAGCTTCTGTTTTCCTTTGTGTTGTAGTTGGGCTTTCTAGGAATTTTTCTTATCTAGGATGTCTTAGAATATAATGTATCCTCTTTGTTTTTATTTATGTAAGGTCAATAGTAATGTCGCTGTCCTTTCCAAGTTTGCTAACTTGAGTCTTGTTGGTCAGTCTAGTTGAAGCTTTCTTAAAAAAAAAATCTATTATTTTGTTTTTCTGTTTTATTAATCTTCTTTCTGGTCTTTCCTTCATTCTATGTGTTTTGTTCAGTTTTTTTCTTTTCTAAATTTTTTGTCAGCCCATGTTTACACCACATTTACATCCTTCAGTGGGGTTGGTACATGTGCCTAACACATGCTCATTCCTTTTTTCATTCCTTCCCCATTCACTTCCTGTTATCTTTTATTTTGCTCTTTATTTATGGGTTCTCATACAAGAGAAACCATACAATATTTGTGTGTCTCATTTGTTTCACTTAACATTCGAGTCTCAAGATGCATCCATTTTCCTACCAGTGACTCCGGTTTACCCTTTGTGATGGTGTAGTACTCCAAACACCACATTTTCTTTATTCATGTATCTGTTGATAGACAAAGTTTTTTAAAGTTGAAAAATTGGTTTGACTTAAAACTTGAGATCTTTTATTCTCTCTTAAACTAGGTTTTGAAAGCAATAAATTTATTTTCCTGCAGTGCTTCATTCTATAAAGTTTGGGAATGCTGAGTTTTCATTTTCATTTACCAAAAGTATTTTCTAGTTGTCTTCATGATTTCCCTTTAACCCACAGATTATACACTGTGTTTTAGTTACTTTTCTCTCCTGCCCTCCTCTGCACAGGATGAGGGTATTTACAGAATAAGAACCCTGCTCCCTGCTGAGTCTCTAGGTTAAAGGTCTAAACTCCTCAAGTTGACACAATGTATCCACCATAACACAATGTATCATTTTATTTTCACATATTTATTACCCACCTTTGATTCTATTTATAATTTTCATCAGAGAACTTGACATCTCTTGGAGAGTGTTCTGCATGCCCTTAAAATGTATTCCGTGGTTGCAGGGCATTATGTTGTATTGGATGACTGAGCTTACCAGGATTACAGTATTTTTAACAGCTTTTTTCTTCTTGATCTTCTAAATATTCTACCCATTGTTGAAAACAGAATCTGAACTTGTCTCTTTCTATTTCTGTCTTGTTTACTCCTTGCATTTTGGTTTTCTGTCAATAGATACATATACATGTTTAATCATATGTTCATAATTGTTATATCATCTTAATGGATTGAACCTTGCTTCTCTGTGAAATGTACATGTCTTTGGTGGGACTACTTTAAAGCCTGTATTGGCTGATATTAGAATAGCCACTGCTGCTTGGCATCTGCCTCTCCCTCAACTCTGTGGACCAAACCAGGGTCTTGCAGACAGGATGCACTCTACCCCAGCGCCACACACCCAGCCCTCCAGCTCTACTTTGAACTACTCTGAGCATCAAATGCCTTTGGCTGTACCTTCACTTTCAGCCTATGTGTGTCTTCAAAACTAAAGCGGGTTTCTTATTGAAAGCTTGTAGCAGAACCTTTAAAAATCTAGTTTGACACTGCCTACCTATTACTTGTGTTATGTAAACCATACACATTGAATGTAAATATGGCTAAGCCAGGATTTATATCTACCTACTTATGTCTTTGCACTTTATATTTCTGTTTACTCACAATCAGCATTTTTTGTGTGTATATTTTCAATATATATTTTCTAGTTAACTTTTGCCCTCTTTTTATTTTATGCATTTATTTTATTCTTTTGCTTTTTGTCTTTTTGAGATAGGGTGTCACTATGTAGTTCAGGCTGGCCTTGAGCTCACTTTGTAGCCCAGGCTGGTCTCAAACTTGCAACAATCCTCCTGTCTCAGCCTCCCATCTGCTGTGATTACAGGCCTGAGCCACCACGCCCAGCAATACTTTTTATTTCTTTCACTATGCTTTGTGGAGATATTTTTCTCATTGCCTTGGGGATTATAATTGACATGAAGTAATAGTAATTTAGTTACAGTACTATATGGAAACATTTTTATATAGCTAGGGTTTTTTGTATACTTTTTTTTTTTTTTCTGGTACTGGGAATCAAACTTAGGACTTCGTGCTTAACAGGAAAGTGCTTCAACCTGCTGAGCTAAATCCCAAGCTCTATGTGTACTTAGGGTTACATTAATGAATTTAAAAGAAATTCATACTTTTATATTTTATATTTATAATGCAATTATCTTTACTGGTGCTCTTTATATTTATAGTTGGATTTGGGTTACTTTCTAGCATTTTTTTTTTTTTTAGTTGAAGAACTTAGTTTTCTTATAGGTCAGGCCTGATAATAAACAATCAGATTGTTTATTAAAGTATGCCCTAATTTATTCATTGTTGAGAATTCTACTAAATATAGAATTCTTGATTCATGTTTCTTGCAGTTTATTATGTATTTTTAAATGATACATAAATTGATAACCATACAGTGTTTTGATACATGTATGCATTGAGCAGTAGCTAAATCATATTAAATCACATTAAATCGAGTATATCTCCACAAACATTTTCCATTTCCCTAGGGTGAAAACCTTCAAACTTCTTTTCTCCAGCTTTTTGAAGTATACGTAGGTAGTTGTTTTCTGTATCACCCTACCGTGTCTAATGTCTCAGCACTTTACTCTGTGCTGCCAGTGTCTTTCAGATGCCATCAGTTCTGATGAGACGTCAGCTGTTAATCCTGTTGAGAGTGCCATTCAAGTTTTCTTTGTCCTTGGCTATAGTTTAAGTGTGTTTCTTAGTATGGTTGTCCTTGAGTTTATGCTTCATGGAGGTAGTTGAGCTTTGTAGACCTATAAATTAATGTTCATAAAAACTTTACAGTTTTTGGTCAATATTTCTTTCCATTCCTTACTCTTGTTCCTACATTTTGGGGTCCTGTGAAAGTCAGTTTTTGTCAAAGGAATCTTGGGTGTTTGGGGACAGTCATTCAACACTCAGCCAAGTTAAGTTGTTAACAGCCCTGGAGTAGCCTTTATTCCCTTGCATCTGGAGAGTTTCAAGATGAGAGTGTGGTGACAATTGAGATCTTTCTTAGGACTCTGAGTGTGCATATGGCCCTACACATGTGTGCAAATTCCTGGGAATATACTGAAGTTTTTTGAAGCCTCTTATAGCCATCTTATTTTTCCAGTTTTCCTCTTTTATGGGGCGGGGGGGGGTGTGTTTTGGGGATCAAACTCAGGGCTTTGTGCATGTGTTAGTCAAGCATTCTACTCCTGAGCTATATTCTTGGCCCTCAGGTTTTAGATTTTATATTTTTCTGGTTATCCTATTTTTTTGCTACAGCTGTTACTCACAGTTTGTTATGTATATGTATTATGTATTGCAGTGGCAATATTCAGCAATTGCCTATAGTTATTTTTAACAAACATCTTCACATAGAAAAGAGCTGCTCACATTAGGTGTGCTCCAGAGTCAGATCAATTGGAGGTAACTTGACCAGTGAGGTTGTCCAGGGAACTACTAAAGAGGTCCCTTAATGTCATTGCTCTGGGAATGGTAACTTGGAGGATGTCCAACCCATCTGCTGCCCTCCAGTGTCTGCCAGGCTACTTGATTTTCATCACGAATGCAGACTATTTGTTTTCAAGGCTACCATGGAGCTGTGGGGAGGATGAACATAGCATAAGTTAAAACATCACCAAGCCGATACTTCTCACTGAGACTCAGGGTTTGTTCATGGTGCTGGGAATCAAAGTAAGGGGCTCATGCATGAGAGGCAAGCCCTCTACCCTCCTCAGAGATCCTTACTTATTCTGCCATTTTTGCTGACATCTGCCTAATAGTAATTCCAACTGAAATAGTTCTCGTGCATTTACTAGCTGAAATTTTTTTAAAAAGTTTCCCTTATGAGCTGATTGGCTATTTGAATCATTTAGAGACCAATGACAGCATAACTGCATGGTTAGGGTCTTCATTTAATTAACAAACTCAGATTTTTAACCTCTGTTCATTTTAATGGAAAATCATGTTTGGAAATCACACTGTCTACATATATATGCTTCTTTCCCCTGAGAAGTTATAAATTTAGGGCTTTCTCAACAACAGACATATGAAGTAAATTATTTTCAAGAAAGAATTGGAACTATTCTTGGTTTTTTGATTTGTTGGTTGGTTTTCTGAGACAAGATATAAAGCCATATAGATTAGGCTGGCCTCAAACTTACATTCTTCTCCTGCCTCAGCCTCTTGAGTGCTAGATTACAAGCATGTATGACCGTGCTCAGCTTGAAAATTTAGTTTAAGTCGTAAGTTCATACTTTTCTTTCCATAGTCAAGATTACAGGTTGTTTTTGTTTATTTTACGCTTAAACTCTTAGTTGCTGACATTTCTTTCTACACCATATATTTAATTTCAAAATAGTAGACTACTTAAATGGAATTTACACTCTTGGTTATTTCATCCTTCCTTCCTTTGCATATATGTTTATTTTATCAGCACATGTCTGCAGTACATAACGTTGACATTCCTTGTGTGGAAATAGAGTGTGTACGTAACACATTTTAGTTCCTTTTCTCACCAGCCCTTGCCACTTTCCTTGGTTTTGGTCCCATCTCAGGAAGGCCTAGTTCCCTACTTTCTATTATGTTTCATTTTGATTCTTATTTATAACATGAGTTTGACACATAAGGGAAACCATGGAACATTTAAACCTGTGGCTCTGATTTATTACGTTTAACAGTATGGTCTTGAGGTGCACCCATTTTTCTGCGGATGACTCAAATTCATCCTTTATGGTAGACTAGTTCTCCATTTTATGTAAATAACTGTATTTTTTGTCCATACGTCTGTGATGGACATATAGGCTGTTTCCAAGATTGAGCTCTTAGGAATTGTGCTGCTGTAACCACGATGTGCATGGATCTCTATAACATGGTGATTTTAACCCTTTTAGGAAGATACTAGAAGAGGAATAGGTAGGTCAGATATCGACTAGAGCTATACAGTAATGATACTGTTTTAGCCAAAAACTAGAAAGCACTCAAACGTCCATCAGTGATAAAATTGTTGAGTTATTGTGTATTTACACAATGGAAAATGGCACTGAGTGAAAATTAATGACAGATACATGCAGTGATACAGATATTCCCACAGTTGTATACAAAGAATCCAGACACAAGCTTAAAGTTCTACATTTCATATTCATGTGTACAAATCAAGTATGAACAGAAGCAAATCAAATGTGTTCTGAGAGAACAGAATTGGCCTGGGGGAGTGGAAGAGACTCCCATGTTGCCAGTCTTCTGGGTCCTGGCTCGCTGTTTTGTGCTGAGCACACTCCCCTGGCACACTGGGCAGAGCCCTGCCTCTTGCTACTCTGGCCCTTTTGATTTCGAGACAGGAGCCCGCTAAGTGGCACAGGGTGGCCTTCAGACTGGGAGTGTGGCATGCCAGGGATCACTGGCCCCAGCTGTGACCTAGACGCTTTCATTTTCCAGGAGGACATGTGCCTGCCAGGGGCTGGACCCAGAGACCTGCGGCGCCTCCTTCTCTTTCGGCTGTTCGTGGAGCATGTACTATAACGGGTGTAAGTTTGCCAGAAGCAAGATCCCGAGGAAGTTTAAACTGCTTGGAGATGACCCAAAAGAGGTTGGTTTACTTCCTGATACTCAGCCTGGTTTTCCTCGAGAACGGGCAGGCGTGGATGAAGTGGACAATATGACTGTCCTGTGGGCCCCTCATTAACCGAGGGATGATCATCTCTGGTGAATACAGTTTTCACTCAACTGGGAGCACATTGAGATCTTAGGAATGTAGCTTTGCTATGCCAAAGCAATTGACAAAAGTTGAGCAGATAGTTCTTCCTATGTATGTCATTCTGTATTTATTCACTGCGGTAATCCAGACTTTCAAAGGGCTGTGTCTTCATTGTTTAAGGATTGGTGATTCCTTTTGTCTGTTGATTCTGAGTTACAAGAGTCCTGTCCATGGCTGCCACATTCAGAAAAGGCCACTTCTGGTCATGTTTCCATGCTACATGACTTAAAGTTAGCATAATGAATTTACTGCAGTAACTAAAATGCAAATTTTTGAACATTGATTTCTCATGCCATTGGCATTTTTCTTGCTTCCAGAGTACAACTTTTAAATTGGTATCAAATTTAACAGCACAGATCTAGAATATGTTAACTGAATGATCAGAAAACCTCAATGTTGTCAGGAATGTTGGAGCATGCTTGTTATCCCAGCTACTCAGCAGGCTGAGGCAGGAGCATCACAAGTTTGATGCCAACCTGAGCAACTCAGTGAGTGAGACAAAGTTAAAAAACAGAAGTCCTGGGGATGTAGCTCAGTCAAGCACTTGCTTAGCATGTGCAAGGCCTTGACTGATCCTCAGTATTTCAAAGAAGAGGGAGGGAGGGAGGGAGGGAGGGAAGGAAGGAAGGAAGGTCAGTGTATTTAGCATTTGGATCAAACCAAATTTTCAGCCTCTACACATACACCTTATAGTTTGATATGTTAAGTACAGTTATAAGTTAAGTACAAGGCTGAGTCAGGAAGATCATTGTGAGTTTGAGACCAGTCTGAGCTAAAAAGGGAGTTCAAGGCCAGTTCAAACTGCAATAGCGAGATCCTGTCTCAAAAAAAAAAAAAAAATGCTACATATTGTGTTTCTCTAAAAGGAAAAAGTCAAAACTTTAGTAATGGTAACTATATTAGTAAATGAAGGCATAGTGAAGCACAAAAGCTCTTTTAACACAAACTTTCTGCAACAGGACATGTTTTCAGTAGAAATATATATGGAAGCTAGGCAGATTTTCATAAGAGCGTATTTAATAACCATGAAAAGCAGCAACACACGCTCCATGCTGAGCGTTTTAACCACTCTCCCCGCAAACTGCCTGGGCAGCTGCAGGCCACCCCCACTCTCACACAGAGGGGCTCCACACGGAGACAGCACCTTCAAAGTACAGGTCCCTCCCAGTACTCAAAAAACTTGAAGGAGCAAGGCCTATTTAATAAAAGGTGTAACCTGAAACTAGACCTGACCAGTGGGCAGGATGAGCACTTTGGAGGGGGCGGGGCTGTCCTGCTGACCCATAGGACTAGAACTCAGTCCAAGGCTCCCAGCACCACAACCCTGCTTCCACGCATCCCAATATCCGGGGTCATTAGAGCCCCACCAGATGCCATCAGCAGAGAGGATCGAGTCCCCACAGTGTCCCTCGCACATGCAGCCACCTGCTGTTGGCCTGAGGGTGCAGAGCAACTTGCAAACCAAATACTAGTTTGAAATGAGATTGTGAAACCCCTGCATTATCACCCATCATTTTCAAAAGCAGAGTATTTGGAACTCCATTCTTTAGGAGCAGAAGTCCAGGGAGTTTGACCGCGTCTCCTCTTGCAAAGGGACTTTGCAGTCATTCTTAAACTGAGCCCTGAGAATGCTGTCAGTCCCTGGAGTGTCCAGGGATGTTTAATTCTTTGTGGAGATCTGTGTAACCTTGGAAACGCCATCTCTCTAATCGCTGTAAGATACGAAGATGCAGATTGATGAATGAAGCCCCCAAGCCCTCTGAATGTCCCTCTTTCTCACCAGGTGACTAGACAACAAGATGAAAATGTGTCCCCTCGAGTGCTCCAAGCACCATGCACCGCCCCTCACCTGGCAGGGTCTGTAGTTAGCTGTGTGCCGATCTGACCGAACATAGATAACGATACATATAAAAGCAGGTGATATTAGAAAGTCATATTTTTCAGATGATTCAGTTGCTTAATAAGACAAGTAGAAACACAAATGTTCCCCTCAAGATCTGTTCAGAGTGGAAAACCTGGGTTCTTTTGCGTAGTTTGCCTTGTATAAGGTTGGACAGGAATTTCAAAAACAAATGGAAACCAAAACCTTTTTTAATTCATGAAAAGAAAGAAAGAAAGAAAGAAAGAAAGAAAGAAAGAAAGAAAGAAAGAATAAAAAGGGTGTTCTACATCCTGCATTGGCGGCAATGGTATAACAGTGTTCTTAATATATGGAAAACAGATGCGGAATTTAATATGTTGAATTATCCATTTTATACAGGAAGAGAAATTAGAGTCGCACTTGCAAAACCTGTCCACACTGATCGCACCAATATACAAGAAACTCGCACCCGATGCCTACAACAATCAGGTAAGTTAGAATAACTACTGGCAGCAGATTTACTAATTTTTTTCATTATGGATGACCTACCTTATTCCAAAAGTATTTCTGGGTTCTCTTATTTGGTAGCAGGAATCAAATTCATGACCTCACGCTTGCCCAGCAGGCGCTGTGCCGCTGAGCTAAATCGCTGAGCCAAAACTATTTCTGAAGCAGTAATTTTCCTTTACTTTTATAACTCTTCCTCTTCCTAACTGCTGAAGCCCCTGTCGTTTCTGGCATATGAAAACTGTACCATACAGAAGAGCATATGTTGGTCTTTTTAATTTTTAAAGGCAGTGAGTTTTTAGACTCACAGCTGTTCTAGCCCGTCCTATCCTTGTTCTCACAGGGATAACGTTGCCTCCTTAAGTAGACTTTGGTGATCATATTAAAATTCTGTGGCCTCAGCTATAATCACCTGTGAACTATTTCTCATGGGATGTCTAGAAAGCTGTGCACATACTGCACTGTAAGGATAAATGTGTGTGTCCCGCTATGTCACATTTTGCCACATTTGGTTTTGTTTGGCCTCTACGCACTACATACAATTATTTTCTTTCCTACTTTGTATATATTTCAGCTGGACAGTAGGTGATTTTGTCATAGACAAAAGACTATGATGTCTCCACTGTTTCAGCAACACCAGTGAGGAAAGAAGTCCCAAGTGAAAGCTGTTACCATTTATTCATTGAAGATCCTCAGTGTGGCTTCTCGTGGTTAAAATTGCTTATTAATGGAGACAGAGCAGTTAACAGTATACTACTCAGGTTTTGTTACTGGGAACAAATGTGTGACACCTGCACCTTACACGAGGCTGGGTATCATTTGGCTCATCGTTTCAGAGGGCTCAGTCCATGGTTGGCCAGCTGCAAGGCAGGACCATCATGGCGGAAGGCTGTAGTGGAGCAAATCTGCTCAGTTCATGGTGGCCAGGAAGCAGAACAAGAGGGCAGCACCAGAGAGGAAGTAGACAGGGACCAGATGTAGTCTCTAAGGTCACACCCTGTCTCTCACCTCCTCTGATAGGGCCCTCACTACCACAACTCCTCTCAGGATTCTCTTGACCCATGTAAGTTGGCAATCGGGGTGAACTGGCAGAGTAGATAACACAAAAGCAGCTAGAATAGAGGCCTTTCCATGCTTCTGAGAGAATAAGAAAAGATTATTCCTAAAAGTAGACATAGAATATCACAGATGTCCAAATCTTTAAACAGTCATGGAGGATGGACTGATTTAATCCGTATTTCAAAAAGGTCACTCCAGGAGCCATGTAATGCAGAAGTACCTTGCATTAGTGTAAGATCAGAGGGAGAAGAAAGCTCCTGTAATTGTTGGACAAGACATTTTTAGGTCCTATATTAAAAAATTGGCAAGAGAGATGGAGAAATAGAAACCTGTACATGAAATATTTGTGGTATAATTTGTAACGAGATGTCTAATTGGATGAAAGGACAAGCAAAAGAGAGGACTTGGAACTGCTGAATTTCTGGTTCGGACATGTAAAAGTCTATTAACTGTATCAAGAATCAGTGGAGACTGGTATGTTTTCTGTGTGTGCATGGTCTGTGATATATCTCAGTTAGAGGAAGTTGGGAAACTTGGGACTTGGGAGCTGGCAGGGTGCAGGAAGGGGCTGCTGTATTGGCACAGCCAGGAGAGAAAACAGTTTTCACAGTAAAGGTTATCAGGAGAAAGGGCTGATGATGAGATCCGAGAGCTGTCAACATTTTAAAACATATTTCCACTTTTAATTGACATGCAGTGATAGTGCAGTTATGGGGTGTTGACTATTCAGAACACTTGTGCTGACCAGAGCTGGAAACTGGCAAGTCTGCCGCTTAAAGACAGTTCTCTGTGGGACGTTCAAACCCATCTTCGAGCTCTTGAAACATTCCATGCGTTGCTGTCATCAGTTATTTTATTGCAGTAGAGAACATTGGAAGTTATTCTTCCTGCTGACATCCACCCCTCCCAGGCCCTAGCGACTACTGCTCTGTTCCTGAGCTCTTTGAGGTCAGTGTTGTAGCCTCCGTGTATATGAGGTACTTGGCTTTCTTCTGTGCCTGACTTATTCCACATTAACAAACAGTGCTGCAAATTACAGGATTTCATTCTATGTCTGAATAATTTTCCATGGTACATTTATACCACCCTTTCTGTAGTCCTCCGTGGTGGAGACCTAGCTTGAGTCCATACCTTCCAGTATGTGGCAGGAAACCAGGGCAGACAGCTCTCTCTCGCACACCCTGGTTTTAGCTCCTTGGGAGGTGGATGTAGCAGTGGTTTGCTGGATCTTAGGGTTGTTTTGTCTCTAGTGGACTGTGGAACCCTCATGGTGCCTCCCATGTGGTCGTACTATGTTTCTGCCAATGGTGTATCACACTTTCCCTTTCTCTACTTTTGCCACTTACTAAATTTTGTTTCTAATGTAATGATAGCCACTCAACTGGAGCTGGCATCTCATTGTAGTCTTGGTTGGAATTTCTCCAACACATTGGGATGTTGAGTGTGTTTTCATTTACTTGTTGACCATTTGTAGAAACTTTTGCCTTCTGATAACCTGCCATCGGGTTCCTCATGTATTTTGGAAATCATGCGTCAGATGAAGAGTTAGTAGATATTTTCACACGGTGGGCTGTCCCTGTACCCTGCTTCCTTCAGTGTACAAAGCTTTCTACTCTTATCATCCCAATGTCAGGTTTTACTTTTGCCTGAGCTATTTGGGTCATACCAAAAAAATTTTGTGCTAAGAGCAGTGGACCGAAACCCTATATTTTTCTCTAGGAATTTCATAGTTCTGGGTCTTACCCTTAAATTCTGATCTGATTTTTGTACAAGGTGAGGGATAACAGTTTAGTTTCTTTCTGCATATGGAGGTCTCTCCAGCTTTCTGCCCTTTGGAAGAGACTTTCCTTTCTCCAGTGTGTGTTCCTGCTGCCTCAGTAGAAATCGGTGACGGTGAACATGTAGGTTGTTTCTGGATTCCCCACTCCTTCCCCTGGCCCACGCATCTGTCTGTGGCAGCGGCATGCTGTTCCAGTCTCTGTAGCTTTGTAGATGCTTTAACTTCAGCAGCTGTACATGTCAAGCTTTGTTCTTTTTGCCCAAAATTGCCATGGATCTTCAGAGCATTTTGGGTGTCCATACACATTGTTATTTTCAGTTTGTTTCCGGATGCACCTCAGTTGGACATCACTGGATCCAGGGTGCAGCATCTGGTAGTGGGGCCCATTGCCTTCCACAGGCCACCAAGGGAAGGCCACCCTATGCCAGGCAGGACAACACCTGTGCTGGTCGTGGTGTCCCCATGCAGAGCAGTCTTCCTAGTTGAGGCCTCTGCAGCTGAGCGCTGGGACAGGTGGTGACCACACACCCATGGCAGCTCCACAGGGCCCCACCCAGGTCCTGCAGTAGGGCTTGCAGGCCAGGGCAGGTAGGGGCCCGGGGCTGCTGGGCCCTGCTCACCCTCTCCTGGCAGCTGAAGCTGCTGGTCTCAGGGCTGGTCCTCAGAGCTGTGGCGAGGACTCCCTCTGGTCAGGTCCCTTGTTGTAAGGTGTTGTGTCTGAGTGCATCAAAAATAAGTGAGTGCTTACAATGTTTTTTAAAAAATTATAGTAAAAGACATCGCCACCTCTCCCCCCAGTTTAGACACGCTTATCCCCTGGTCCTTGCCACTCTGCAGCAGCTCTGGAGCCCTCTCTCCTGAAGGTTTGTGAGCCGACCTGACTGCCTTGATGTCCTGAACGATGTCCTGTGAAATGTTGCCCTTTCACAGTCACTTTAACTTTGGGGAAGAGGCAGAGTCACACCGTGCCATAACTGATGGCAAGGCCGGAAGACGACAGCACGGTGTTTTCACAAACCCACCTTCCCCTAGCGTAGCATCCGAAGTGGTGTTCACTGCATTCCTGATTACGCGTCCTAAAGACACTCGGGGAGGGAAGAGGACCCTACAGCTGCTTCAGAAAGAGGCCAGAACCACGACATGTGTGTTGGGAGCAAAGTGGGATTCATGGCAAAGTGTCTTTTAATATAATTTCAATCATTCTCCATGTTTTTGTATCTCACCCCCATCCCCACTACACTGTTACACCCGTGATGGCCTCACTTCTGTTTGTTTGTGTGGAGGGTGCGGTCTGGCACCCACAGCCAGCCATCAACACCCTAGGTAGAAGTGGACAGAGGGGTCAGAGACACAGGAGAAGAGGGAGCATGACAGGAAGGCCAGGTGACAAGTAGGGCTGCGCAGAGCCCACGCCAGCAGCAGCACGGGGGCTCTAGCCTGTAATTCACGAGGCAGAGAGAAACAGCGCCAGCCCCAGCTGCTGCCTCCCCCCCCACCCACCTTAGAATACCTGCGGGGGATCCTTGAAGGCACAGTTAGCCACGGCCTTCCTACAAGTCATTGTATGTCCGACGTGTTTTTAGCAATGTGACTATCTACAAAAAGTATTTTAAACGCTATTAATAATGAATACTGGGCTAATACTGCTATTTTACAACTTTTTGGGCTGGGAATTTAGCTCAGCGGCATAAGCGCCTGCCTTCCCAAGTACACGGTCATGAGTTCACACCAGTACCGATTTAAAAAAAAAAAAAAAAAAACAATAACAACTTGGTACTTTGGGTATCACAGAAAAGCTTGGGGGGGTGCCTTGTCGCTTGTGTGGAAGTTTAATTTGGGGCATGAACTAGTGCAGCAAATTAAGCTATAAAAAGAAAGTGGATTCAGTCTGTGTTGCTTGATTTAAAAGTTCGGCTTGCTGTGCTGAATGGTTTCTTGGTAGATGTTGTCAGTTCTAGGGCTTTCCTTGGGGGAAGGGTCACAGTAACAAAGCATTATTGTTCCTTTTTACTCTTTTGATTCTTACTATAGACTGTCACCCACTTGATTTTTCTAAGCATTTATGTTCTTCCAAATTACATTTACTTTGCTGTACTTTGACCTATTTTATACATTTCCTGAACTTGAAGTAAGCAAAATATGAAGCTGCTCAAAATATTTCTAAAGTTATATCAAGATCTTAGTTCTATGGTGGGTTTTTTGTGGGGGGTTTGTTTATTTGTTTGTTTGTGTCGGGAATAGAACTCATGACCTCCTGCTTGCTTGGCAGCCATTTACGCTGCAGAGCTAAACCCCATAGTTCTTAGTTCTTAAAATGTGTTTCAGTGTTCACATTTGAGTAAAAACGTGTATAGGTATGGGGTCCATGACAACAAAACCAATGAATGCTTTTAAATGGAAAAGCCTTTTAATATTGCATGGTAGCTTTGATGGGGATCGGCCGTTGACTTAGAAATAACAATAGCCATGTCACCCGCACACATAGCATGTGTGAAAAACACCAAGGTGTGGACTGTATCATAAACATGGCCATTTGATCTCTACCCCTCTCCTCTACTGAATTCTCGCTAATCTCACATCTGAACAGCCTTCTTTGACTCATTCCTTGATTTCATAACTTTTCTTGCTGTTTCAAGCTTTGTTGGGTCTTGGCAGCATCTCGCCAGTCCTGTGGAACTGTTTTCTCTCATCTGTGTGGTAGGCATATACTCGCTCTTTTTCTATGATTTTCTCATGATGAAACTTGAAACAGTAGGTTCAGATCTCAAAGTTATGCACTGCCCATGACTTGTGGAGATGAAACTGCTGTGCAAGAATTCTTTCTGTGATGGAAATGCTCTGCGTATGCTATTTAGTATCCTAGTCACTGGCCACGCAGGATTTAAACGCTGGATGTGTGGCACTTGGGAATTGCTGTTCAGACACAGAAACAGATTTCCAGTGATCCAGGCACAATGTGCTATGTGTGCCCAGTGGGAAATAATAGGAAACCATCAAGAGCTTTATTGGATCATGAGTTCACTGCTTACTTTTGTGGTGTGGCCACAGTTCATGGCGCAGAGTCTCAGGGAAGAGTCAGCTTTGCTGAGAAGAGGTCCTGATGGCCTTGGGAGGCTCCGCTTGAGTCCGCCACACTCAGGGACTATGTGTGGAGAAACCAGCACTGCTAGGGAGGAGCATTATGAGCTCCCAGTGGACCTGAAACCACACTGTTCCCACTAGCCAGTGGGAGACTTCCCAATACAGGACACCGAGCAGAGCAGCGCATTCCCAGGGATGCCGCTTTGCAAGAAGCAGATTTTGCTGCTCAGGGCCCATCTAAGAGCCCTGTAGACCAAGACTTTTAAAGGAATTCAACCTTATAGCAGAAGTTTGTCCTTCAAATCCAACAACCAACAGGGTATAATTTGTAATGTCCAGCATCCATTCAAAATTTGCCCAAAAAAAAAACCCTAGAGAATATGACATACAGTGAGAGAAAGCAGACATCTGTTAACACAGATGCCCCAAAAAATGACAGTGTTGGCAGAATATGAAGGCCTGGGGTTTACCATATTCTGGGCATTCGGACAATCACAGGAAACCTTGAATCATGAACATACTGAAGAAAAAAAAGATCTGCAGTAAACTACTAGAAATGAAGCATTTATAACACCTAAATATAAAAACACACTAGGTGGAATATTAACAGCAGAAGCTTAGCAAACTTGAATCATAGCAGTGGGTAGTTTCCAATATGAAGACAAGAGACAAACTTGAGGAAAACTGGAATTGATCAGAGGCCTATGGTATATGCTGAATGTGGAATTGAAGTCCTACAAGAGAGATTTTCTTCTTCAGAATTCTAAAAGTGATGGGCATAATTTTTTTCAAATTTCTCAAATGATTCTGTACACCCATAGATGAGAACATTGGCAAATTTTAAAAAGCCACAGCAAAAACTACATAGAAGCATCTTAATTTGTTTAGTTAGTGGCACAGAAAATAAAATTTTGTGTAGAAAGACATATTCCATGTGCAAAGTTACCATGAAGACGTGAGACTGTATGTCACAAAAAACGAAATACAGAAGATCTTTCAAATACTAAAACAAGTGTGTGTGGCGGGGACCCTTCTAATTCAGAAATCTGTAACCAGTACAAACAGCTCTCAGAAGACAATATCATTTTTTAGACATCAAAGCTGAAGGAGTTCACCCCTAGCAAATTAGCATCTTAGAATGTAAAGGAAGGGGAGATTGAAAACCATATAAGGTAGAAACGTAGATTTTTTTTGTTTGTTGGTTTGGTTTGCTGAGACAGGGTCTTACCGTGTAGAGTTCAGGCTGGCATTGAACTCCCCAGTTCTCCTGCCTCAGCGCCCCAAGTGCTGAAGTATCTTTAAAGACAACTTTTATATCAAAATATATTCACAATGTATACTGAGGTCCATAGCATGCCTAAGTAGCACAGAATCCAGGAATAGGAACTGTAACGTTGTTAGGTCCTTATGCTGTACGTGGTCTCATATATTACTTGATTGTGGACTATGTAGACTTTTAAGCAATGCCACTAAAATGTGGGTCAGTCAGACATTAAAGAGAAACTGGAACCATTTCAAAAGCATTTTAAACAGATGGAACAAAAAAGGTAAGACAAATAAACACATAGATGATAGATTTAAACCCATCCATATCCCTATTAAATATGTGGCATTATTAACACACCATTGAAAAGGCAAAGCTAAGAAAGCCCCTTAAATCATAGAGACATAAGCTAAAAGTTAGAAGATGGGAAAAAATAATACATCATGCTCACAATGATCCAAAGAAAACCTGGAGCAGCTATAAAGAGGGTAGATTTCATTACAAGAACAAAGAAGGCCATTTAGTAATGGGATTGATGACATTAAGAGAAGGTGATAATTCTAAATTATTATATTTAACATCTTCAAATTTTATGAAACAAAAGCAAATAATAAAAAATCCACAGTTGGTCAGATTTGAATACATGTCTTAATAATTGATTGAGTAGAAAGCAAAACAGTAAGACTCAACACTTAACCAACTTACAAAGTCATTATCAATAAAAATTTAAAGCCTCAAATATAAATAAATCAAGAGAAATGAAAGCCTCTAACAGAAGGGTACCTACAAAATCTGCGAGTATCTGGAAATTGAGCAGCATACTTCTAAACAACATGTGGGCTGATGAAAAAATCACCTAGGAAATTAGAAAGTAAAACTGTATGAAAGTGCAGAAACGATAATGATATGTGTAAGGCATACATACAAGCTGAGATGTTTATAGCATTGAAACAAATGTAAAGTTTCAAGTCAAGAAACTATGTATGTATCCAAAGAAACATGAAAAACAGAACAGTTAAGTAGAAGAAAGGACAAACTAAAGACAAGAACAGAAATCAGTGAAATGAAATAGAAAGCGAGGATGCAGTAAACAAGTGAACCAGGCTGGGCTACAAAGTGAGCTCATGGCCCACCTGAACTGCATTGTAGGACCCTGTCTCTAAAAGACAAAACAAAAAGGAAGCAGGAGGTGTTGGGCAGTGTATACACACCTCCATGCGTGTGAAACACTGTTAATAACTTTGAGCCAATACATTCAGACGGTTTCATGAAATAGAGCCTCTGAAAGACACAGTTAGCAAAGCTCACTGAGGGAAAGCAAACCAAAACCATGACCCAGCCCTGTCTCTGTCACCACGTTAATGTGATTTGTAGCTGAAAGCCTACAACAAAGAATATGACGCCCAGGTGAGGTCCTTAGCAAACGATGCCAGCTCTGTGGAAATTCTTCCAACATCGGAAAAGCTATAACTGCTTCCCAGTTCATTCTCCACAGCTAGTAACATCCTAGTACTGGGACTCGACAGAGGCATGCAAGAAAAAATGCACAGCCCAGTGCTTATGACTGTGGATGTTAAGATTCTTCTCATATCAGAGCCCACAGAACAGAAGAGAGAAAATGGAGCTCACGTCAGGAATGCGTGACACCTTTGACTCAAAGTTATTTTCACATATTAAGAGATGTGACAGAAAAACAGGATTCCTCAACAGATGCAGAGAAAGCATCCGTCAATATTCTACATCCATAGAAAGCAGCTTTTTCTCTAAAAAGGTAAAACTCTGGGAGTTAAGTTATGCTTTCTCTCCTAAGATTAAGGCCAGGACAAGCATGTGAGTTCTTACCACTTCTGTACTTATTTGTGGATGATTTGCTTGTTTCCAGAGAAAGCCTTCCCCAAAAGGTAACAATAACCGTCATCTCCTAGAACGATTGGGAGAGAGTTTGCACACCAGTAACTGCGGTTCCCACAGTGCAGTCTTCAGCTCCACACCATTTCTCTTGGCCAAGAACTCGCTCAGTCATCGCCCAGTTTGGAGCATTCAACCAAGGACAGCAGCAGAGCCACCAGATGTGTACACCTGATTTCTATGACAAACCCCGAAAAGTGGCATTAGCTGGTGGGGCTGGTTTCTGTAACGAGTGTGGACTCACATAGATTTTTGTCAGATTTGTGCCTAAGGATTTTGTGTTCTTAATGCTAATTTAGTTGTTATTCTTATTTCAATTTTTGATTATTGTTGTAAACGAAAATTTTTTAAGCTCCCTAAGTAGTTGTAGGTGATTGTTTAAGCCCTGCAGTGCCCTCCAGTTCTTCAGGAAGCTGTTTCCTAACAGCTACACAGTGCTTTCACTTTCCATCACATGTCAGTTTGGGGACAACTCAATAATCCGTCAGCTGGTGCCATGGCAGATGTCTCCCGTTGCTTCCGGGTGACTCTGCCCACTGCTAAATTTCAGTTCTTCCCAAACTAATGGATGAATTTAGTATCAAAGTCTGAGCAGGCTGTTTGAAAAAAACTGACAAGGTGGGTGGGGGGGGGCATTCACTATACAGTGGTACCGCAGTTCACACAAACTTAATTTGTTCCATGATTCTGGAGAAGATGGCCTTGATTGTGTTGGTCACCCAAAGCAGAGTTTGAGAATGGAAGCAAAATTTGCCAAATACTTGTATTTGTAAACCAAACTGTTCACAAACAAGTGTTCACAAACTGAGGTATTACTATGTGTGTGCATGTGCACATGCATGCAAAGAACCCATAATAGTCAGTTTTTCGAAGGGCAGATTTAAAAGGCCTATACCACTTAATTCCAAGATCACAAACACCCTCCACTTGCTGGTAATCAAGACAGATCATTACTGATGTGTGCACACACACACACCATTACCAATGGATTAGAATGGGTCCATAATCATGCTCAGTTGATTTTAGCAAAGGCAGTTAAATCAGAAGGATAATCTTCTCATCCAGTGGTATTTGAACAATTGGATAGACAGGTGGAGCGCATACACACACACCCAAAAAAGTAACCTTGATGCTCAATTAACACCATATATGATAATTAACTCCTCCAAAGGGATCCATTTAAAATGCAGACTAATCTGCAGTGGCAGAAAACAGTAGCTTTCTGCAAATAAAGCAGGAGATAGGAATTCCAGAGGGCTGGGGATTTAGCTCAGTGGCACAAGTACCTGCCTGGCAAGTGTGAGGTCATGAGTTCGATCCCTGGCAGAACCCCCCCCCCCAAATTCCAAAGATGGCTGAAGGAAAACATTAGGTTTGGTGGCAACCATAGATTATGTTGTGTACGGCAGTGGTTACACAGGTGCAGTTGTGTATCAAAAATGCTCATGTAGAATACCTTAAACACATGCTGCTTAGGAATGATTGCACAGTGTGTTGGTAGAGTGCTTACCTTTTGGGTGTGAGCCCTGGGGTAGGCCCAGAAGGATCCAGAACCACCAGAAGACTGTGTCAATTATTCTTCAGTAACTGCAAGATACGCTTGATCGCATGAAGGAGCTGGCTGTGTTTTGTGTAGTTCCATTTTGTTCCTGGATATAAGTGCACAGAACTCCTCAGGACCAGGCACAGCCGGGCACATGGGGATGCCTTGGTCCAGGCATGAGGCCAGCCCCCTCACTCGAGCTCTCTTCTTCCCCAGGTGGAATATGAGCACAGAGCCCCCGAGTGCCGGCTGGGGCTGAAGGAGGGCCGCCCGTTCTCCGGGGTCACTGCATGCTTGGACTTCTGTGCCCACGCCCACAGGGACCTGCACAACATGCACAACGGTAGCACGCTGGTGAGTACCCCTGTGTCCACCTGTGAGCCTGGCTGCAGGGGGCGCTTTCTTGGCCTAAGTTGCGTCCTCCTGGCAGGTGGGCACAGTGGGGGAAACCACAGTGACAACAGGAGTGGAGCCTGGGGGATTCTGTGCTAAGCTGAGCCACTGTCCAAGCAGCGCCTGTCCAGCTAGTCACCAGGAACTGTTCCCCTGGTCTGCTCAAGAGGTCACATGCCGTGAGCAGAAAAACATTCACAATGCAGCATGGTGCAGATGAAGGATACACTGTCACTGTTGCCTTGTATACTATAGTGAACCCCAGTGCAGGGGCCCTTTCTGACGGTGGGTCCAATGGAGCAGGTCTTGGGAGGCAGTTGCGATGGAAGAACATGGATGAGGTTTTAAAGTGGTGCTTGCTCCCCACTGTGGAAGCCTGGTGCTTTGCCTTCCTCTAAAGAGACCGTCCACCAGGGGCAGATTAAGGTGAGGGAAAATAAAAATCCAGAGCCAGCCATGGGCTACCTGCCCATAGTCCCAGCAGCTCAGGAGGCTGAGTTGGGAGTATCGCTTGAGCTTATGAGTTCAAGACCAGCCCAGGTAACATAGTGAGATCTTGTTTAAAAAGGAACAAAAGAAAATTCTGGTGAAGAAACCTTCAACTGTAAATAAGTCGGACTAATGCCTTACCAACCCAGATACAGGCAGAGTCGAGAAAGTTGTCCAGGGAAACCTTAGATGAAACATAGACCCCAGGCAGGCAGGCAGGTCGTTGTAGCGTGGCAAGGGACTCAAGCCAGGGCACTTTGAGGATTCAGAAGTACAGTTTTATGGAGAAGCAGATAGGGTATTAGCTTGATGTCCTAGATCAGAGCTTGGAGAACTGTGAAGGCAGAGAGTATTTGGATATGCAGAAGCCACTCATTCCCAGTTTGCTGACACCTGAGCTGTAACGTCTCCCTCCCCCCAGGTGTGCACGCTCACGAGAGAAGACAATCGAGACCTGGGGAGCACACCGGAGGACGAGCAGCTGCACGTGCTGCCTTTGTACAGGATCTCCGACGTGGACGAGTTCGGGAGCGTGGAGGCCCAGGAGGAGAAGAAGCGCACTGGCGCCATTCAGGTGCTGAGCTCCTTCCGGAGGAAGGTCCGGATGCTGGCAGAGCCAGCCAAGACCTGCAGGCAGAGGAAGCTGGAGGCCCGAAAAGCGGCCACCGAGAAGCTGTCCTCGCTGGAGAACAGCACCAGTAAGACCGAGAAGGAGAAGGCGGCTGCTCTGCGGACGAAGCAGGCAGAGGCTGCAGGCCCGGCCAAGCAGCTGACAGGTAAACAGGGTGTGTGTGCTGTGGGACAGCGCGAGCACCTGGCCAGCAAAGGCGGAAGGTCGCATCCGTGATGGTCTTAGCTGCTTGTCAGAGTCAACTGCAAAAAACAAAAAAATGCAAGTGATGAAACCGGTGTTAACCTGGCCATGTGGCATAGTGAGCCAAGAGGGAGGGAAAGACCTTACACCTGGGTAGTGGCTGTGAAAATGTAGCAAAAATCAGGCAAGTAAATGCTTCCAAAAAGGAAAAAATCACACACTGGTGACAAAATGTTGGGATGAAGAAAAAAGCTTACAAGTGCCTCCAGCTGGGCATGGTGATGCACGCCTGTAATCCCAGCCCTAGGGAAGCTGAGGCAGGAGGATCACTGCAAGTTTGAAGCCAGTCTGGGCTACACCAGGAGACCATCACAGAAATAAAAAAAGGAAAGAAAAGACTTGAATTTTAAGCCTGGAGTTGATATAAGTTTGAAAAAGATCCTTTTCCTTAGATGTATTGAGTCCATTTTTTTGGAGGAGTCAACACATAGCTGTTCTCTAAATCTCATCCAAAGAGGAATCACCTGTAGCTATAGCAGTAGAGCAATATTGCTTAATGCTAAGTTGATATTCTCTTTCCATGGCCCTTGGCCTCATGTTTACATTTGGCATTATAAAAAGAAATCCAAATTTTGAAAATTACCAAAAAAATGTATCTTTTAAGTTCATTGTTCCGGTTGGCTTAGAAGCAACCATCTCTGCTTGGCAAGATGACACTAAGCTGTCTGTAACAGTAAGCTAGAGGTGCCCACTAACTTGATTGCTGGCCTTCCTTGAAGAAATCAAACCCATTTAAGTAGCTTACAGCTCCTTTAGGTTAGCTGCAAAGTAGAACCAGACAGAACTCCACTTCTGATCCCTTCCAACAGGTTCCTGGAGAGCATAATCACTTCAGGTCTCAGCCCCATTTATTCATTAACCAAGGTGACTTTTGGTGAGTGAGGTCAGGAAACAGAAATACGAATTTTAAAAGTTTCACTTAATAGGATAAATGTTTCTTTAAAGTATTATCTACAATCACATAAATTTCCTTCCCAGACAACCTACTCACGAAGTAGGGTTTGCTAATTTTATTGCATGCTCTTTATTTTTAAATAAATGTCATCCTTTGTCTTAGAAACACTGCTTCATCCTCCATGACAAATCTTGTGCTACTGCATTTTAATCTTGTAACAAACATGCTGAACACCAGGCCGCAGCCACCTGAGGCTCAGTGAGATCTGCTCGCTTCCCTCCAGGGACTTAGCAGTAGGGTGAGGGGCGGCCAGGAGGGATCCTTCCCAAACCCTGAGATACTTGCTGAGTCACACTTGTGTTTGGCAGGTACGACAGAAGCACTGGAGGATGAGGATGAGAAGCGCAAGGAAGGGATGGGTGGAGGGAGGCAGAGATAGGGACTCGGGTGCCCCAGATGCCCTGGCCTGCCTTAGAGCTGTGTCACGTGGGCACACTGAAGTGTTTCCTGCTTTCCATGTTGTGCCCACGAAGGTTATGCTGCACATTGTTCAGGACCCAGACTCTGCTCTTGCACTGCATTGTGGGGGAGTCGCAATCATAGTCTTTCTCACTTGCATCGAAGCACCCTATAGTGAGCACACGTGTTCTACTCTTTCCCTCTCCACAGAACTTCTGCGACTTCCAGGACCAGCCACACAGCAGACCCCACAGCTGCAGCCCCAGCCCCAGCCCCAGCGGCCCACTCAGACCCCCCAGCCGCCACAGCACACCTTGCCCGGGAAGCCCCAGCCAGAGTCCGTGGGCACCTACTCCTCTGCACCCCCTGGCCTGTACATGCGAAGGCCCAACCCAGTCAGCCCTTACCCCAGTTCTTCCCCCAAGACAGACATGTACAGGGGCACTAGCCCCATGGGCCTCTACTCCTCCCCCCAGCCTGCAGGTTCCTATTTGAGTTCTTCTAATCCCATGAACCCTTACCCTGGGCTCTTAAATCAGAATAACCAGTACCCGTCCTACCAGTGCAACGGGACTGCAGCCATGGACAGCTGCACCCCTTATCTGGGCTCCTGTACTCCCCAGTCTCAGCCCATGGATCTGTACAGGTACCCGGGCCCTGACCACCTTGCTAAGCTAGACCTCCCACCCATCCACAGCCTCTACCAGCAGAGGTTTGGAAACGCCCCCAGTTTCCCCTCCAAGTACTTGGCCTATGGGACCCCAAGTGTGCAGGGCGATGCCTTCAGCGCCTGCGCCATGCAGCCTGGCATTCACCCCATCGGGCCCTTTCCTCCCTATGCCCCCCACGAGATGGACGGCCGCTTCATGGGTGCTGCCTCCAGATGTCCCCCTGGCCTGGGCTACCCCAGTGTGGACTGTAAGAACGAGGAGCACCACGCAGCGGCCCACCTGGTCCCTAACCACGGCGCAGCCGCGGGCAGCATCAGCAGCTCCCTGCACGCCCTGAACCTGCAGAACAAGGAGAACGCCGGGCTTCCACACACAGCCAACGGGCTGCCCAGGGGGCCTCCCCAGGACAGACCCCCATCCGTGCAGGGGCTGCTGCACAAGCTAAGCGAGGCCTGCAGTCAGGAGAAGCTGTCCACGGCCCCCGAGGACAATGATGAGGTGTGGTCGGACAGCGAGCAGAGCTTCCTGGACCCGGACATTGGGGGGGTGGCCGTGGCCCCCACCCACGGCTCCCTCCTCATCGAGTGTGCCAAGCGCGAGCTCCACGCCACCACCCCCCTGAACAACCCCGACAGGAACTGCCCCACCCGCATCTCCCTGGTCTTCTACCAGCACAAGAGCATGAACGAGCCCAAGCACGGCCTGGCGCTCTGGGAGGCGAAGATGGCAGAGAAGGCCAGGGAGAAGGGCGAGGAGGGCGAGCGGGCCGGGCCCGACTGCGCGGCCCAGAAGACGCACGGCAAGAAGGCGAAGCGGGAGCCGGCAGAGCCGCCCGAGCCCACCTACCTGCGCTTCTTCAGGTCCCTGGCCGAGAAGACCAGCTCTGTGACCACTGACTCCACCATCACCACGGCGCCCTACGCCTTCACGCGGGTCACCGGGCCCTACAGCAGGTACATCTGAAGGCCGCCTGGCTGCGGCGCGGGGACGGGGCTGGCGGCGGGGGCGGTGCTGACCGGGAGGCCTCAGCTGGGCAGCAGAGCGAGCTCATCTTCCCGAGGCGCCCAGACCCACGGACTGGTCTGCAGTGGCGTCAGGAGAAAGACCAAAGCATTCTATGCAAAACAAAAAAGAAAACAAGTGGGGTGGGGGGATGCGCCACAATTTACCTTTTTTAAACACTGGTTCTATTATCAGGCGGGATGCTGTGTAAATGTGATTCCTCTCCCTCCCTCACACACACACACACACACACACACACACACACACACACAAAACTCTACACATCTGTGACCACTTTTAATAATACTGAGTTTGCGGCGTCATGGAGCACAAATCAAGTACTGTAGTGTTACAGTTGCAGGAATCTTAAAATACCATCTGGTGCTGAAAATCTAGGATGTACTGAAATACTGGAATTATGGTTTCTAACACGCAGTTTTTACTGTACTGTTAATATTAACTTTTATTTATCAAAATAGCTCCAGGAAGCATAGAGGAATAGCAACAAAACACTGTATTTGTTTGGGTGTTCTACAGAATGGTGCTAAGAAAATGGTGTCTTTCATAGCTAAAAATTTAATGCCTTTTTATCATTGAGATGCTACCAGTGTACTCCAGTGCCCCAGAAGGAAAGGGGTGCCTTTTCATTCAAGTTTGTAGCCTGAATTACCTGTTCTTACACAAGTTAATTTTTAAGATGTGGACATTTTAAAGGCCTCTGGATTTTGCTCATCCAGTGATGTCCTCTAGGACAATAAATGTATCTATGTACATCTTTACACCCGCCTTTGTATATGTGCACATGCAAGTATATATAAATATTTTAAATGAGGTTTTAAAAGCACTTTGCCGACCTATGCTTTGGCAACTTGAACAATGCTAAGGTACTGAGACGTTTAAAAACAAAAAGTTTACTTTTATTTGAGGATGAATTTTTTTTTCCTAAAGGAGACAAAGTTTTAAAACATTTTTTGCTTTCGGTCACATGTCTATTGATGAGCAATCATGTTCATTATTCACACAGCCCATTAAATCCAAAATGAGGCATATGGAGATTCAAGCAACTGTGTCAGTCCACAAAAACATGTTTTCTGGTGCTCACCTCCCATGCTATGCTGTCAAACAGTTTTCTACCAAGGTGTGAGACAAGTCATTGCTCAGACAGGTCAGCTGTGAGAACTTCCTATTATTAGACACAGGCCACAAGGGGCTGCAGGCTCCACGCCCCATGCGGGAGAGCCTGTCCTCTGAGCCGATGCTATCATGGGACTCCACGCTCAGAAGCTGAACAGCGTCTGCCTTGGTGTGGATAGCTCTGTACCCTGGGGTGTTATCATGTCTTAGCTTAAGTGTCCTCCTTACCCGGAAGACCGGGTGGACTGATTTCGGTGAAAGATGAATAAACAGGGTTAGTTCTGTGTGTGTCTGTTGGTTTAAAAAGAAATAAATAAAATAAAACAGGCAGCTGGTTTGCTGTAGTGGTTTTAAATCATTAATTTGTATAAAGAAGTGCAAGAGTTGTATAGTAAATTAAATTGTAAACAAGAACTTTTTTAACGCAATGCTTTAGTATTTTAGTACTGTAATATAAAATGAAATATATACATATATATGGAATTGAATTCAAACTCACATCACGATGGTGCTACTCAGCCTGCTACAATTAAATCATAATGTGAGCTGAAAATTCACGAAAGGGTTGAGTGATGTTTCTACTTGCCATATACCTCAACACTAGTTTGGCAATAGGATTTTGAATCGAGTGAAAGCTTATAGCGTCATGTACCATCATTTTTTTCCGAGTCTTTTTATAATTATTAAATATCTTTTTCTCAATACTTGATTTCTTAGCAAGTATAACTTGAACTTCAACCTTTTTGTTCTAAAAAAAAAAAAAATCAGGGATATTTCAGCTCCCCTTATGCCAACATGTCACCTGTGTTTGTGTAAAACTGTTGTAGGTTAATATATTCTTTTTCAGGGATTTAACCCTCTTATTCTGAATCCCTCCTATTTTACTTGTACATGTACTGATGTAAGTAAGACTAATTTTTTGTAAATCTGTTGGCTGTTAATTGTAAAGAAAAGTGTGTAGACTCTTCTTGACTATTTCATGGAGGAAAAATATTACATGAAAATAGAATGCACTGAGCTGATAAAGGGAAAATTGTAAGCTAGGAGTTTGGGAAGCAGCTGTTGGCCAGAATATTGAAACTCTCCAAACAGCCTTTCTGATGCGATGGTCGGTACAGGCAGAGATCGGTGAGGACGGCTGCAAATGTGCCCGACACCAGAGGCATGGTGTCCAATAGGACTTACAGTTACATTTGGCACTAAGTACATTTTTCCTCACTAGCTTTTCACATAAATTCTAAATCAGTGGAAACCTGGGTTTTATTGGTTAAATCTTTAATCCTTGCAGACTTTTGGGTTTTATTATTAAATATTAAAATCAGTGGAGGCCTTTCAATTCTATTGGTCAGATCTTTATAAGATGATTTTTGTCTTTTAAAAAGCTCTCAAGTTTTTGGCTGTGTCCAATTTAGAAGCATTTTAAGCCATTTGCTTTGCATCCAGGTCACCTGGTGGTACTGTTTTCCATAAACTCTAGTCTGACCCGAAGTACCGCGCGTCCGTCGGGTGGTGCTCTCAGCACCCCGGTGACTTATTTGGTGACTGTGTCATCCACTGTCATGTTCAAACTGCTGGCCAACGAGAGCAGGAAGTGTAGTCTGGGTAGGTGGGAAGAGGGCAGGTTGGTGGGGAGGAGGTTGAATGCAGTCTTGTAAATATCAGATCTATAACTGCACACATCAAGCCTGCCTCGGTTAGAGCAAATGGAAAGCTGAGCTGCAGTTTGCTTACCTAAGAATCAGGTTGATTCTGTAGCCACACTGGAAGGCGCTTCCGTGGTGGTACCTTTACTTGAATGAATTTTTCATCTTGATTGACACACAGTGACATCTGGTTCACTTCTAAAAGCTAGTGGCTGATTTGGGAAATGTTTGCATTTGGACACTAAGATAATGAATTTCTGTGTGCATTTTTCTATGCTTTATTTTTTTAACTCAGTCTCATTTCATTTTCCTGAGATGTTTGGCTTGTCAGATCTGAGGGTGGTTATAAATACTGTAAAGTATTGTAATGTTATGAATGCAGGTTATTTGAAAGCTGTTTATTATTGTATCATTCCTGATAACGCTATGTGAGTGTTTTTAATAAAATTTATATTTATTTAATGCACTTCAAGTGTCATGTTGCTGGGGTTTCCCTGCATTTCCTGAGGGCCCGCTGCTTCTCTAAGGTTACAGAGAATGAAAAAGATGACTTTCTACTCATCCGTTTGAAAAAGGTCTCCCTACTTCCTATTTGTCTTCTATTTTGCTCTTTTTATATGTTTTTAGTTTCTCACGTAAAAGAAACCATGTGATATGTAAGCTGGGGTCTAATTTTCTTCAGTATGGTCTCAGGGTGCATCCACTTATGTGTAAATGTGTCTAGTTCTTTCTTCATGGCAGAGTACTACTCCATTATGTAAAAATACCATTTTGTATCCATTCATCTGTTAATTGAGGGAAAAAACCCAGCTTTTTCAGATGGTAAAGGAACAAGATTTGGAAGGCACAAGGAGCAAGGCAAGGGGTAGGCAACAATGGCAGCAATGAAAAGAAAGAGGATGAGTTATGCGTATGTACCAACTCCTGTAGTAAATGTAATCAATATGTAGGGCAAACGTGGACTAATTAAAAAGAGAAGGCAGGAGGACCACTGTGAGCTTGAGGCCAGCCTGGGCTACTCCGTGAGTTCAAGGCAACCTGAGATACGTAGCAGACTCCAATTTCAAGAAACCAAAGGTAAATATATCCAGACTTATTATCCAGATAAATACATAGTCCAGGTGAGTCAGTGTCTGTCTGAGGTAGATGCTGGCTCGCAAATCCCCAGCCTGGCTCACAGCCTGTTTGCCTGGTGCATGTAGACAGCAAGTGGAGCGAGGTCGGGGCAGCTGGGTCTGCAGGCTTCACAGAGGAGGGTTCCGGCCCGGGCCACAACACTCAGACCATGCCCACCTCTGCCTCAGACTCAGCTTCCTGCTGCCGTCCATCCCATGCCCACCAGGATGCAGGCAAAAGGTGTCATGCACAGGAAGGCAGAGGGCCTGGGGGTCGCCACACTGGGGCCCTGGTCCTGACCCACCTGGTTTCATCTGTCTCTCTCACCGCAGAGCCAGGGAGTCCCAGGTCCCTCGCTTCCCTTGCTACCCAGTTTGATTCAGGGAGTAAAACAGAAAATGAGCATCAGACCTTTTAGCAACCTCTGCGCTCACTGCCTGGGAGATTCACACAGGGGCCTGCACCCAGCCAGCATGGGATGAAGTCGTATCACTCTTTTAGAAAATAGTGATTTTTTTTTCTTTAAACCTTAACCCACCGGACAGATGTTCACCCTCATGCCCCCACCTGTCCTGTGACTGAACGGAGGAAACCTCCCCGCTTGCACAGGAAGTCTCCACTGCCTGGGGCAGGGAGAACTTAAGATGATAGATGTAGAAGCTTGTCCTGCTAGGCCCTGTCCTGAGCCTACCAACCGGCCACATAGGCTGGGGTGGGAAGGGTTGCTGATGAGCCCACAGGACTCGGACAGAGGAGACAGACAGCTGGGGACAGCGAAGCATCCACCACTCCTATCACTGCAGGAAGAAGTGCCACAAATGAACGGCCCTTGGCCCTTCCTGTGCAGGCGGGCAGCACACAGCTCCCCTGCACACAGCCCTGCCTGCTGCTTCTCTCACTGTGTGTTTGTGTGATTCACTGTTTACCAAACCTCCCCACTGTGGGGCATCCCAGCTGAGGTCTGACTCCTCCCTAATGGGCTCTGTATGCTCAGTTGCCTGAGAAAAGTCACTATGCCGCAGGGCACTAAGATTCCGGGAGGGAGCCTCGGTGTGAATGCCATCAGGAGGTGAGTGCCCAGCGAGGGAGTCTCTTGGATTTCATAACGAAGGTGTAAGCAGTGCTCGGTGCATAGGGCCTCCTCCTAACTTTCAGCTCCCAGGATCCGCGAAGGGTTGCTACACTTTGTTCTGCCCACATGCCTTCCCTCCTTAAAAACACACTCTAGTTGTTGCAGTGGAAAAATGGACAGAAGACAGGAAAGAATTAACTGGATTTTTCACTATTTCAGTTTGCCCCGTGTAGTTCAGTTGCAGAGATCTTTCTGTTCTCACACTTTGAAGTCACCTCTCTTACCAGCTAATTTCTCACAGATTTCTTTGGTCATTAGTCCAACATTCACTCTGTTCCTTGCACCCAGACTCCACAAAAAAGGCTTTCTTCAGGTCTTTTTTATGCTACAGTGGAGACGGGGTGGGGTCATAAGAGCACAGAGCCTGTGCCTCTGCAACATGGTCCCCTCCAAAGGTCCCACCTCTCACCCCACTGTGGGAGATCATTAGTCAGCTGATGAGTGAGGCAGCCAGCTAGTGGAAGGGCCTGAGACAGAGCACGCTGACCAGCCTTACACATAAAGAAGGAAGACCTTGGAGAAAGACTTTTGATGTCCTCAGACAGTGCACAATGCAGCTCGCACTCCAGACTGAGATCCCTAATTTCAAATTATAATGCAAATTAACCAGCTCCTTCTGAGATTCCATTTTACTGGAAACACTGTGAGAGCTGGGCTGGGTGGCCTGAGTCCCAATTGGTCATTTAAATCCACAGAGCTGCCTGTGATAGGTGACCACGAAACAATCACATTCCTGTGACCACTGGCCTTCAGAAATTCTAGATGGAGAGGCCATGCAGCAGGACCACTCAGGACCCTTCCTGTCTCTGCGAGCTATTCCTATTCCCCAATAAGACTTTCCTACTCTTAACCCCCTTTGTCCTTTGGAATTCATCCTTCAACTTCAGGGTACACAAACTCGGCCCATCTGACACCCAGTAGGTTGGGAGTTACACTTTTCCTATGTCACCATGAGGATTAAGAGGGGCATCTAGACGTAAACCATAATACTGGTGTATAGAAAAGCCAGTGGTTTTTGTATCCTGCTACTTTAATGAATTTAACAGTTCCAATAGTATTTAGGGGAATTTTTGCATTTTTCAACATATATAACATATTTACTACAAATAGATGGTTTGACTACTTTTTTTCTTGTATGCCTTTTATTTCTTTGTCCACCTAACTGAAGAAGAAATAAATATCTATGATGTAGGCATAAAAAGTTTTAACCAAAGACTGGTGAAGTGAATTTAACAGCACACTGAAAAGGTTCTACACTATGATGAAGCTGGTTCCATTCCAGAGTGCCAGGATGGCTCAGCATTTGCAGACCAATACACAATAAATCAACTCAACAAAATAAAGGATAAGGATCTCATGGTCATCTCAACAGATGCAAGAAGACATTTGCTAAAATTCAATATGCATTCATGGTAATTCCTCTATGCATCAGGGCAGAGGAGCAGACCTCTGCATGATAAAGACTATGTACAGGAGATCTACAGCCAATGTCACATTGAATGGGGAAAAACTGAAAGCACTTTAAGATCAGGAGCAAGACAAGGGAGTCATTCTCACTGTTCTTAGCCTTCCAGAACTAGAAGTTTTAGCCAGAGCAATGAGGCAAGACAATGGGGAGAAATGCACATGAATAGGAAAGGAGGAGGTCAGACTATGGCTCTGTGCAGGTGAAGTGACTCTACACATGGAAATGCCACAGAGACCCCTCAGAAGATTATAAGAATTCATAAACTTGTTAAAATAGCAAGACACAGAATCAATGTACAAAAACCAATAGCATTTCCAGATGTCAATAATAAATTTGCTGAGGAACAAATCCTTAAAGCATTCTCATTCACAATAGGCACAAAAATAAGAAAATATCTAGGAATAAGTAAGAATGTAAAAGGCCTCTACGATGAAAATTACAAAGTAGTGATAAACTGAAATCCTCAAAGATGAAAAGATAATCCGCTTTCATGGACTGAAAGAATATTGTTAAAGTATCCATACTACTCAATCTGCCCTACAGATTCAATGAAATCCCTAAACCAAGGAAAATGTTCACAGTTCTAGTAAAAAGAAAAATCCTAAAATTCATAAGGAAGCACAAAAGACCCTAAATGATTTTGAGCAAAAAGAGTGAAACAATGTGTCATGATTCCAGATCTTGAAACAAACTAAACAGCCACGGTAATCAAAATAGCATGGCATAGGCACAAAAAGAGACACCTAGGCCAGGGGAATGGAATAGAAAACCTAGAAATAAACTTATACAACTACAGCAAAATGATTCCTAAAAGAAGAAAAAAGAAAAAGTGCCAAAAAAAAAAAAATCCATGGGAGAAAGGACAGCCTCTTTAACAAATCTTTCTGGGAAAACAGGACACGCACATGCAGAAGATTAAATCATGACCCCCGTCTCTCCCCATATAAAAACTAACTCAAAGAGAACTGAAGACCATAATGTGAGAAAGCAGTAGAAGAAATAGTAGGGGAAACACATCGAGACTTGATACAGTGATTTTCTGGACAGGGCTCCAACAGCACAAGTGACAAATGGGATTCTATCAATCTAAAAATCTTCTGCTTATCACCAGATACAATCCACAGAGGACAGAGACAACCTCCAGAGGAGAAAATACTTGCCAGTTATTCATCCAATGGGGCAAATATCCAGAATGGATAAAGAACTTGAAAATCATAGCAAAAACAAAACCCCAAGTAATCCCAATTTTAAATGGGCAAGTAATTGGAAAAGAAAAAATACAAATGCCCACTTAATATATGAAAAAGTGACCAGTGTCATTAGCCATCAGGAAAATGCAGATTAAAATTGTGGAGAGAAGGGTAAAAGCTGCAGGGCATAGATAAAAGGGCCTCTTTTTAATTTTTAATTTAATTGGAATATATACTGGTGAAGTCATTATAGAGACACGTATGGAGTTGTCTTCCAAAAAGTTGAAGTAGAACTATTGTACAATCCAGGGACTGTCCTCCTCAGTATACACTAAAGGAAATGACATCATTGCACTCAAGAGAAACTTGTTCACCCATGTTCATTGCAGCACTGCTCACAATAGCCAAGATATAGAAGCAGTCTAGATGCTCATCAACAGATGAACCATGTGGTATAGATGCACAGTGGAGTATTACACAACCCCGGGGAATGCAGGCCTGTCACTTGCAGCAAAACAAATGGGAGTAAACTCATTACATGAAATAAGACATGCACAGAAAGGGAAGTATCGCATATCTTCTTTCACAGAAGGAAACTAACAAAAACCTGATGTAGACTAGGGATTGAGGAGAGGGATGAGGTGTTACAGTGGTGGCTGGATTTAATCCACACAGGGCCTGCGGCATGCATGTGTGAAACTATCACAGGGACCCCATCCCTCCCTCTTCAATTCCGTGTGGCATAGTTGGGCTGGTGGAGGAAGCCAGCGTTCTGTCCCTGCCTCCTGCTCGTCCCTAGCAATAAGAGCACTTGTGTTCAAGCACTGTTGAGTCCCAGAGCAGGCCTGCAGCGCCTGTCTTTGAAGACCTTAGCACACAGCCAGGACCCGAACTTCTGGGAACCCACAGGGTCAGGCTCGGCCCCCTCGCCAACCCTCACGGGGGCGTTGGTGTTTTGTGCTGGTTTTGCAAGCATGATGCACCATGGGTCTGGGTGCATGAGGATGACCCCCCACCAGGGGAAACCCTGCAGAAGGCAGGGCGGGGCGGCTAGAGGACGGGGTGGGGGGGCTGCAGCTATGCAGGTGACGTCACTCAGTCACCTCAGCTTTGAGGACCCGCAGCACTGCGCTTCGTCTCATCGATGGCCTGCAGACACCAAGGGCAGTTTCACAAGGCACCCGAAGCAGGTGGCTACGGCTGCCCAGAACCTGCTTCCTGGGGCTGCGCTTAAAACAGCTGGATGCACAAAAATTGGAGTTTGACACCGAAGGTCTTTTGAACTAATTTGGATCAGCCTGCTGCTCAAAAAGAAAAAAATCTCAGGGGCCAGTACTTGGGGGCAACTTGGGCTCATTTGTCTACCGTGCTAAACACCTGCGTGTGCATCTTTATAGGGTTATATGTGTGGGCGATACCACTCGCATCCCCCAGAGCTTCACTCAGCCCTAGGTGGGGCTTTTCGGGGGGGTGTGTGATGCTGGGATCAAGGGTACATGATTACTAAATTAGTTCACTGACTGGCTTGGCGTAGTTCTGGTTAGGATTAAGGGTGCCCCAGCCCCAGGGCTCCTCACCCCCAAGGCTGCCTAAGGGCAGGTAGCCTGGATACAGCATAAGGGGGAGAGAGAGGGTGGCTGTGGTCACTCATCACTTGTTGCCTTCTGCCTGCCCTGCTTTGGCATGGACTGTTTCTCTTCTTCATGCCACCCTGCCTTGGAGCCACCAACCAGGAACTGAAACTTCTACAAACTGGGAGCTAAACAAATATTTCCTGTTTTAACCTTGGGTGTTGGTTATTTTTGCCTTGGTAAAGAGAAAAGTCACTAAGACAGTGGATGTATGGGTGTTGGGCATTGCTTCACACTCAGCTGTGCACCTTCTGTGATCCAAATCACACTCCCAGGAATCCATCTGGATGCAACAATGTATCCATTTACACATGCATTCATTATAAATATATATATATATATATACACATACACACTGTATACATGTGTGCACATGTGTGTAATGTGTAGACACGCCCTATGTATAGCATCCCAGGCACTTTTCTAGATCACATACTAAAAAGAAGAGTCCACAGAACAGTGTCTGCTCTCAGTGAACCTGCATATTGAGTGAAATTAAACACAGAAACAAATATATTTAAATGCTGAACATTAAGAAATAATTCAAAGATAAAATGGGATCCCTCACAGGGTTTAAAGTACCAGGGGGCCTTTGGGATGGGCCCCGCTGGGCTCTGGTCGCATCCCCTTCCCTCCCAGTCCCCTGTCCCATCTGACACCCCCGTGGACCCTCCAACCTGGCTTAGCCGTCCTGCCCTGCAGCCTCGCCACCGAGCGCGCAGCGCAGTGGGGCAAGGGCTCAGCTTCAGCCGCCCTGCCCCACCTAACCCAGCACCAGGCAACACAAGAGGGACTCAAACGACAGTGACTGGCATTCCCCAAAAGATGAATAATTCAGACAGCAAAATAAAAGAGGGAGGGTAGGAGACAGGGCAGTAGACATGGAGGAGCTGGGAAGGGACCTAGGATGGAGGGGATGGCAGGCCAGTGGGGCGGGGAGGTCGGGAGCAGCGATGTGAACAGGCACCGACTCCCCCCAGCCGGGGGGGGGGGGTACCTGTCACGAACATCCGAGACGGAAGAACCCGAGGCCCATTGTGCTGCGGAAACCCGGTACTCCTGCCAGCCTGCTTAGGCTGGAGCTGAGAGCGAGTCTGCTAGGAGGCGCGGGCCGGACCTCCATGAGGAAGCCAGCACCCGGGAAGGCGGCATCCGAGTCATCCTGGGAGGAGCAGGGCTTTTGTGAGTCACAAGGGGTAAACTCAAGAGTGAGTCCTTGGATTGGGGTTGGGACAGAATCCAGGCGACAGAGAGCAGCCAGAGGGCATAAAATAAGGCAGAGCTGCGTTTCACTCAGTCCTTCAGAAAATCTGTCCCGGGATGCTCTATGGTGAGGGCAGTGTGGAAAATCAATCACACGAGGCATGGACCACCCAGGGGCTACGCGGAGCAGCGCTGCGTCGCCTGCAAGGACATGAGGTCAGGGGGGTGGGGAGTCAAGCTGGCCTTGATGTTGCTTCTAGGAACCACGGGCACGGGTGGGGCACTTCCAGGGTCCTGTGGTCCTGGCAGCGCACCGGCTGGTGGTGACTTCAGACGTGCACAGAGGACAGAGCTGACTGCAGAGGGGCCCTGCCTGTCAGGGAGCTCTCCTCCGCTCACTGCAGAGGGCACCTCTTCTCTGCACTGCATTCTTTCATTTCAAACAATGGTACAAAATTTCAAAATAAGATTGTGTTTTAGGAGTGTAACAATGGTTAGTACATTGCATATTTTATCTTCAATGTAGTTGCTCGTATTACAAGATACAGGCATGAAAAATTGATCAAATGATACAGGCACAAATTTTTCTTTTCAGTGAACAGCAATTAGTAGTATATTTATCTTAACCATTTTGTGTGTCTGTGTGTATTTTTCTTTCCTCTTCCTTCTTTTCTCCTTTCTCCCATTCTAGTTTCTCTTTTCTTTTGAACAGTTTCTTCCCATTTCACAATATGTATTATACATTTTGGATCTCATTTACTTTTTCAACTTTTTACACTAGGGAGACAATATGATATTTACACATGCAAGTCAAATTTATTTCACTTACGAGTATAGTCTCAAGTTGTATACATTTCCCTACAAAAGCCTCAAGTTTACCCTTCTTTTTAGCTGACGAGTATTCCATTATATAAACATACATCATTTTTATCCATTCCTTGGTTAATGGGCATTTGGGTTGTTTCCAAGATTTAGCTATTACAAACTGTGCAGCTATAAACATGGGTGCACGTGTATCACTGTGGTATGATTTTAATTGTTCTGAGAAAATACGGAGGTAGGGAAAGCTGGGTCAAGTGGGACCTACAGCTGTAGTTTTCTGAGGAATCTCTACACTCATTTCCACAGTGGTTGCAGTAGTCTACACTCCCACCAACAATAAAGTAGGGTTCCTTTTCCCCCACAGCCCCTCCAGCATTTCTTACTAGTTGATTTATTTATGATAACCATTCTTTCTGGGATGAGATGGGATCTGTGTTGTTTTAATTTGCATTTTTCGGATGACCAATGATGTTGAACATTTTTCATGTATTTATCTGCTATTTGTATTTCTCCACCTGAGAAGTATGTCTTCATCTCAGTGGCCCATTTTGGGACTGAATTATTTTAAAATAACCAAGGATAAAATCATTTAAATGCAATGAGGTGGAAGAGACCAAGTTTGGCTTTTGCCAATAATTAATCCCCAGCTCTGCGTGGTCAGTGACACTAACTTTTGGACGCTGTGTTCTCCTGCCTGCTGCATGGGAATTGCTACATCTTCCCAGAAGGAATTCTTGGGCTGAGATAGAAATGGACTCAGCAAGCTGCCTGGAGGAGAGGAAGTCAGGATCAGAAGTGGAGGGAGCAGGAGAGGAGAGGGAGAGCAGGGAAGAAGGCAGAAGAGAACTAATCTACAAGGGAAAGCAGTTGCACTCACTGAGCCGGCACAGTGTGGTACAAATCCACATCCCAGCCATCCAAAGATGCAGGCGAAAATGAGAGTCACTGTCCACCTGGTCACAAAAACAGAAAAGGCCGACGCTGGCCCAGAGAAGTCTTCTTAAGAAAACCCCTCTCAGCTCTGGGAAGGGTGTGTTGAGAGCAGCTGAGAGGTGTGTGCTGCGGACCCCACCTGGGGTCTTTGCCTCTGGAAAGACAGATCTACAGCCCACGACAGAGGAATCCACATCTCCACTGACTCTGGTCAAGGTTGCCACCTGCTACAGAGCAACTGAAAAGAGCTAGGGGATGCCAGCCTCTCCCTGGGCCTCTTCCTTGGGGCCACTGGGGCGATGGAAGCATAGAACATGGAGATCATCCTTCCTGCATTTATCCTGAGGCCAAATCTGTCACACAGTGGCCCTGGGCAGGGAGCCCCAGGAGCAGCCATATGTGTGGCTCCAGCCAGTAGGGACCCTGAGAAGCTGCCCTGGCCACAGACAACCCTGCCAATGGCCACCAGCCCCATGCTTCCCCGGCTCTGTGTAAATGCAGACTCATCAGTGCATTTTGCTATAGGAATCCCCAGGCAGAGACCAATCAGAGGGTGACAAGGAGAGTAAGGTGTTTAACTGAGGAAACTGGTTCAAACAAGGGCTGTCCAGTTCCATACTCGTTAGTGATAAGCAGAATTTAACTTCTCTTAGTTTCTCTATCAGTAAAATAGGACTGATGATGTGTAACCCTCAGAAGCTGCTGAGAGCACTGAACAGCAGTGTTCATGGGAGCTAGTATGCAGAGAAGCATCTATCATTTACTGTGTATGAAAGCAGAATGCTTCTTGCAGGTCATGTTCTTTTTTTAATAAGTGTGGGATTTTACTTGGTGCTAATTGACTTCAAAATACAAGGGGTGATGAAAACAAATGGTAAATATTTAAATTCAAAAGCCACAGAGCTACTAATCACCACCACCACCCTCCTACTTCAAACACACTCATCCCATGGTTCTTGCCACTTTCTGCAGCAGCTCTGGAGTCCTCTTTCCTGGGTGTCTTTACAAGGTGCAAACAAAACTATGGTGAATGCTGCTGCCAGTGCCATCCAATGGAAAGGCAGACTGGTAAAAGCGTTAATGTGTCACCATCCACCTTATTCACCGGATCTGACCATGCAGCTTATGGCTCTTCCCCACGTCAAAATGACCGTGAATGTCAATATCTGAAATGATTCCAGAGATCAACTGAAGACAAGAAAAAGGACTCACAGAGCTGCTTCAGGAAGTGGCCAGATGGATGGAAAGGGGTGTGTTCAAAGGGAAGAGCAGGGATTCGTGGGGAATTGTGGTAATGTATCTTTCATTGTGACAGTTTTTCTAAATTTCACTCCCTCTGTCTTTCAACTCTGCCTCCCAAAACATTTCTTGTACTTCTCTAACCTCGTCCATAGATGAATCTCTCCAAACATGTGATATAAAGCTAAACTCAAAAAAGCACAAACTCATTTAATTTACATGAAGTTCAAAAATGGGCATAACAGATCCTTGATTCAGGAAGTGAAGGAAGTTGTCACCTTTTGGGAGGAAGATGGAGCTGGTTGTGAATAGCGACCCTGGGGACCTGGTGAGAGGCTCAGTTCCCAGACTACTGATAATATTCAGTGTATGCATCAGAAGCAGGGCAAGGGTGCCAGGAAACCAAGCAACCAGCTCGCCACCCTGGTAAGTGGCTGTGGCCGGGCAAGCTGCAGCCGCCCCAGGGCGAGAACCACAGGCATCTCCTGAAATCCATGCCATGTTGGAACTTAGGGCGCCAGGAAACCAAGCAACCAGCTCGCCACCCTGGTAAGTGGCTGTGAGCCTACCGGCACACGGGCTGAGAATCATACATCCCATCCCACCCACCACCTCCACCACCCCCCGTTAGTAAATGGGAGCCAGAGGTCTGAGCAGTTCTTGGGAGGTTGACCATATGCAGTGTAGCAAATAGGGATTTCCTTCTACCATCTCTTTGAAGGCAAATGTTGTTATCATTGTTTTGCATTGTTCTGATTAATTGTATTGTTTTATTCAATATTTTGTTTCGATAAATTCTATAATGTTCTGTATTTGGTTTGATTTTGCTATATCTGATTGAAAGGACAACTATTGTGAAGATAATGAGATATACTCTGGTACCTATTACTGTTATCCCAGTAATCTGCTGTGAAGTCCTGTACCAATTTCACTGCACTGTCTCAATTGGCTTTGTTCTGTCTTGTTCTGCTGTATTTTACTACCTTCAATATACAATATAATAGAAAAATTAAAAAATAACAAAGTAACAAAATACCTCCAAAAACTCCCAATTCAGCTAAAGCTGAGCCATGGGGAATGGATGAGGAGAAACTCAAAGCAACAGAATTATATAAGGTGATTAAAAAGTAAATAACAACAACAAAACAGATCAGTAAGGTACTGAGCAACCTGAAACATGATATAACTAAACAGATAATGGACTTAAAAAGCAAAAGGAGGAAAAGAAAGTGCTCTAAAGGATATAACTGTATGTATGTTTTAAGTGTGAAGGTCTGATAACCATGTTGCTAAGTTTTTGTTGGACATTGAACAGAACTGTTTGCAGTCTCACTGAATGTCCACTTTGTATGCTTTAATTTTGTAACTTGAACAACTATAACTAAGAAGACAATATGTAACTTATCAACTAGTGATTTATTACTGTTTTTTTTTAAATTCTGTATTGTTTCTACCCTTTTTTTCTGTTTTGCTTTTTTCCTCTTTAAATAAAATTTAAAAAAAAAAAAAAGAAGAAGCAGGGCATGCAGGTATGGTCCCTTGACCAAGAATCAGAGCTATAGAGGGATGACAGATCACTTTTCCTGTATGTGATCGTCAGGAAAGCTTTTAAATTTTTTTTTTTTACTTTTAAGATAGTAAAATCCAACAAAACAAAACAGAACAAATCACAACAATGCAGCAAAATTGGCACAGAACTTCAAAGCACGACACTAGGAAAACAACAATAGCTACCATAGTATATCTTGTTATCTTCACAATAGTTGTCCATTCCATCTGGATTAACAAAATCAAACCAAAAACAAAACAGAATAAAACCAATCAAAACAGAATATTGAATAAAGCAAAACAATTAATTAGAACAAAGCAAAACAGTGTCAACAATATTGGACTTCAAAGACAAGATAGCAGGAAATCCCCCATATTTGCTATATTGCATACTGTCATTCTCCCAAGAGATGGTCACTGCTGGCCCCAGGTCAGCACAATCAACTAAACAGCACAAGCATTTAACTGCTTTATGCACCTTAGTTGCTATCAACTCAGCCTGTCCTCCAAACCAGCCAGTTGCTTAGGGACACTCACACACACACACACACACACACACACACACAGTGTCTGATTCTCAGCCCATGCACCAAGAGGCTCACCGGAAGCACTGAGTTTTCCCTCCCTGGAACCTGCACAGCTTGTCATGAAATTCTTAAGAACATAAACCTCCCATATTCCCTTTCACAGTATCAAAAACAAGTGTTCCCTCTTCATGCATTCATTCTACAAACGTACATCAAATACCTACTACCTGCTGGCACCATTCTGCAGCTCAGCAAGTTGGCGAACCAGGTGGAAACATTGCTTTCCCTGCTGAGGCAGACAGGGCTGGCGCAGCGAGCTAAGGGGCTCAGGTGCCTCCTACATCGCACCTCCTCAGGAGGCAAATGCACTTGCTAAATGTCCTGCCTAGGTTTCGGAGTTTATTCATGTCTTCTGAACCCTACTGGGAAAGACTCTCTGGGTTCTCAAAGCAACACGCTGATCTAGCATCCCCTTGACCTCCTCCTAGCTGGTGATGGGAAGCCCCCACCCCCACCCGGCTCCCAGCCCTGTTTACTCTGCCTTCCTGCAGGGGTTTCCAATTTCCTCCAGGCCTCCAAAACTGAGAAACTGACAATGATGCCCAACAGGAACTTCAGGGCAGAGGGCACTGGGAAAGCACTGATCAAAACAACCAAAACCAAAATCAAAGCATTGATCTCCATCGGTCTCCCCAAAACTACTTCCCCAACGTCAGCGAGCCGGTGTTGGTGAATGATGCCTACAAAACAGCAGACTGGGATGTTCCAGCTGTTCACATCACCAGAAACACTAAAATAACTTTATAGAAGCTCTTGAGAAACAGCCAAAGAGTCACAGCAATCAAGGGAACGACCACGGAAGAAAACGCAAATTCACGATGGTAGGAGACTCACCCATTCCCAGCCCATCCTTGCAATCTGGGCCTGGAAAATACAACACTCTGATTTCAATTCCCTCCCACCACACCACAGGGCAAAGCAAACCTGGCTGACAAGCTCTGCCTTGCAGGGGAGGGCGCCTGAGGGTCTGGTCTTTGTATGGCTACCTGGGAGCTGGGGGCACTGTTCATTAAGGCTCCATGGAAACCAGCAGCAGCAGTAACCAGAGAAAGAGATGACAATGTGTAGGGACACAGAACAAGCTACCGACGGCCCAACAGCTGCAACACAATTCTTTGGAAAGCAAAATATTCGAAGCCTCTTATGAGGGGAGAGGGCTCTTGAATATACAGACTCCCCGAAGACTCATGATCTGAAAAGACGGAAGAAAAACTTGGGTGTTCAACTCCCGCTGATGTCAAGCCCTTGAGCACAGCCAGCAGATGCTTGAGGAGCTCCCCGCCCAGAGCAAGTCTGCAGAGAGGACAGACGGCCTTTTTCCAAATGCCCAACCCTTGGCAGAGATGCACAAGGCACACTGTCAAGTAACAAGATAGGCGCCATCAACTTCAAAGAAGAAAACAAATCAGCAGAAACAAACAAAAAGTAACCCGCACTCATGATATTTGTTACACAAAGAAGTAAAGTAACTTTGTGATTCAACAAAACAGCACTTAAAACAAGCAGAGGATTTGAGTAGACATTTCTCCAAGGAAAAGGTGCAATATAGTCAACAGGTACATGACAAGATGTTCAACATCACTAGTCATTACGGAAACGGAAATCAAAACCGCATTAGTTATGGTCTCACACCCACTAGGACAGAGATGAATAAAAACAAGAAAATAATCTAGAAAATAATCACCAGTGATCTACTTGTGAGGACGAGGAGATTACACCCTTTGCACATTGATGGTAGGATTGTCAGGTGGGCTAGCTGTTGTAGGAAACAGTATGACGAGTTTTTCAAAAAATAGAATTAACATAGAAACAGCTGGGCACAACGGTCCACATCTGTAACCACAAGCTACTTGTGAGGCTGATGCAAGAGAACTACAATGTCAAAGCTAGTTCAGGCAATTTAGCAAGACCCCTGTCTCCACATAAAATAAAATAGTCACCCAAACTGGAAAAAACGTGTCATATGATTCACTTCCAGGCAATAAACCTAGATAATAATAGAAGACAGGCGCTCAAACAGTGAAACACACATGTGCACACATTTCTACATTTATGGCAGAATTGGTGATAATGGGGGAAATAACTCAAATGTCTATGGACAGATAAATGAACAAAACATGGTATGTACGTATAATAAAATACTCAGCTTCAAAAAGACAGGCACTGCTGCCTACTACAACATGGATGTGCCTTGAAGACATTATGCTGAGTGAGATAGACCGGACACAGAAGTACAGCCCTGTACAGATCCACTTACCCATAGTAACCGGACACTAAATTCACAAGGACAGAAGACAGGCTGAGAATGGGCAGAATGGAGTGTCAGCAGTTACCATGCATAGAATTTTAGTTTGGGAAGATAAAAAGCTTCTGAAAATAGATGGTGGTGACTGATGCATAAGGACATGAAGGCAGCTGATGCTCCTAAGCTACCGAGCAGTACACTTAAATATGCTTGAAGCGGTAAAATATTCTATGTATTTCATCATAACTTCAGAAACTAAACAAGATGACCCTGCTTGAAAGTATGGTGTCTCCATCACCACAGACTTCTGGTCAGATCTTCCTGCTCCCCCCAAACACCTTCAACAAATACTTAAGAGACCTTGACCATGTCCTAGATGCTGCTTAACCCAGTAATCACAACAGTTCAGAAAAAGAAAACTCTGAACCTTCTGGGACACTTTCATCCTAGAAAACACAAGAACACCAGAGCTTCTGCAGCCTGCAGCCCCACTCCGAGGTGTGGAGGGGCAGTCCCTCCGCTGCCCAGGCCCGGGCTCTGTCAAGGAGCAGAGGCAGAGGAGCGACTGGGCACCAGCTTGCTCAGCCTCGCTGCACACCAGGCATTGTGGTGGAAACTACCAAGGGCCGGAAATCAGACCAGTGCTACGGGGTCCAGGTGCCACGGACTCACTCTGCAGCTGCTGCTGGTGGAGAACTACTGTTGAAGGAGGACATGGTGCTTTCTACGGCAAGGACACCCCAGGTGAGTGCTGGGGCCGTCGGGTCAATACCTCTCCAGAGGTTACACGTTTGTCTCCAAGGCAGGCTGCTGTACCACCGTTCCATGTGCAGCTCGGGAATTTCTCACACTAGAGGCCTAGTGAAGATACTATCACCCACTTGGATTCACAGAGAATTTTACTGTAGGCCGAACACAGATCTAAGTAGTTTACATATATGATGTGATCAAAACTATGAATATTTAAATTTTAAAACATTTGTTACAGTAAAAAACATTACCACGACTCTGCCACAGAATAAGCCCCCTTGCCAAACTCATTCATCCCACCTTCCCTGCCGCTTTCTGAAGCAGCTGCGAAATTCCTCTTCCCTGAGGGTCTTAAGTTGCACTGTCAGGGCTTCCTCCCTGTCCTGAATCGACTCAAAGTGTTTTCCTTTCATTGTCATTTTGACTTTGGGGAAGAGGCAGAAGCCATCCCGTTCGGATATGATAAACAAAGTGGATACGGACACACCCTAAGATTTTTATTTGCTAGTAAAGGCTTTGAATCTACTCAGGACATTGGGTGGCTACAACAGCACAAATACAGACATTTAAGAAAGAGGACTCCAGAGGTGCTTCAGAAAGTGTCAAGAAAGATGGGATGAGTGTGTTCCAAGGAAGAGAATGTATTTTAAGGGAGATCAATGGTAATGTATCCTTTGTTGTAATAATTTTTTAATTTGAATATTCACTGCATTTTGTTTATATTTCATGTATCATCTCTTTCATTCCTAAATGGCATTTAGGGGAATTACTATTATTATCTCTAATTTACAGTAGAAAAAACAAAGACATAGAAATTGAAATAATTTTCTGAAGATTAAAGAGGTGATGAGTGCCAAACTGTGGTAGGAGATGAGGCAGATGTGAGGACTCTTTTTCTGAGCAGCAGGGTCAGTGCTGACCATAGGACCAGAAGGTCAGCTTTTTGCCTGCTGCCTGATTTCTGTTTTGTCTTGTGTGCTGGTGCTGGGGGTTGAACCCAGGGCCTCGCACATACTGGACATGAGCTATCCCACTGAGCTACACCCAGTCAACTGCTTCCCCCTTCTCCACAGCCCTCCCAGGTGGCTGAATGTGCACTACAGTCACATCGGAGTCCTGTGGCTCATGTCCACCCACAGTGACCAGCTGGCTAAGATACGCTACTTTGCTGTTCCCTGGCCAGAGGTGCTGGTTCTGAGGGACAGCGTGAGTTGGGGGCAAAGACAAAGTGGTCGCTGCTGTGACCACATTGCGTGGGGTGGGGAGTGTGAGTCACATACCCAGAAGCCCTGAACTGGGTCACGTCTGCTCCGACTGAGCATGGAAACACACCGGCGTGACTCCGCAGGACCTGGCTCCCGCCCTGCTCAGCTGTGAGTGACAAGGCAAGTGGTGTGGGGTTGGTGAGTGGGTGGGTGACTGTCTGGCTCCAGGTTCACACCACCAGCTGCTGTCACCCAGCCTCCTGGCCCTGCCTCCATCTATCAGAGAGCACTGAGTCATTCTTTCTCGTGGTGACTGTTCGTGCCCAGAACAGAAAGCAAGGAAACCCCACCCCACCCTGAGCTGCACAGAATGACACTCCCCAGCCCAGAGACACAAAGGAGCCGCTCACACAATCTACCCATGAGATCTTCCAGAGCAGACAGGAAATGGGGTCAGCATGGGAAGGAGAAGGCGAGGAGAGCATCTCTCAGATCTGATGCCTGTCTCAAGTCTTTCATCAACACGAAGGCTGGAGACTCAGAGGAGGTGGGTTTCCAGCCACCTCTGAGTTTCAGCAGACTGAGCCCTACAGTGAAAGAACACGACTCACAATCCAGTGTGTAAAGCGTCTACATGTGAATATCATGGCGAGAAAAGCGAGCTAGGCAAGGATACCCCAGCACCACCTTCTCCTCCCTCTCACACGTCTGTACCAATATGGCAGCAGGGATTCACAAGGGGACGCTGAGGGGTGCTTCCTTCCTCCACCAGGAGTTTCCCACTTCCTCTCTCCCGATGGGGAAAAGGGGCTCTTTCTATTCTTCCTCCTCTGCCACTCTCTCATGCTTACCGCTCTTTTGGCAAAATCTCAGACTTACTACTCTGTTAGAAAGTGTTTCTGAAGCCGGTGTGGTGGCACATGCCTGTAATCCCAGTACTCGGGAGACTGAGGCAGGAGGATCACTGTGAGTTTGAGGCTAGCCTGAGCTATAAAGTGAGCTCCTGTCTCAAAAGAGACCAAAAAAAAAAAAAAAGTGTTTCTGAGTCTGACTTGGACAGGAAAATACTGCCAGACAATTTGCCTCTTTAGATGTTGATTCAAACCCCTGGAAAATGTGTCACCATGGACTTCTGAGATCCGAGTGGTGGAAGGCTAAGGTTGGACATGTGAGAACAAACCCCTAATCCCAAAGAATGAGCAGCAGCTCTGAAGTCAGACAGACCTGCGTTCAAATTCCCAGTTTTGCTGTCAGAACTTGAATAGTTCCATAACCTTCCCAAGCCTTGTCTTCTGTCTGAAACCTGTAATGGTGATTACTTTGCATATTAACAGAACTAAATAAGATGAGGAAGTGGAGAAACAACACGGAAAATTAGGCCTTGTTTCAGAGGAGTCTTTTCCAACGCTAAATAAAGCTTCCTACACCTTCTGCTCCTGCTCTCTGCTCCACCAAAGAACAATCAAACCCAAAGGAAGACTTTAGTCCAGACTTCATACAGGCACATTTCCTGTGTGTTTCCATTTTATTTGTATCATTCCACTTTAGGAAAATAGCAGGGATCTGGAAAGGCAGGCGGTGTGTCCCTCTGTGGAGCCCGGCTCTCCTGGGGTTGCCGGAAGGGGCCAGCTTTCCTGGGGCTGCCTGTCCATCCCTCCCAGGATGCGAACGGGACCAACTCAGCAGAGGGAGGGATGCTGTCAATTGAGTCTGGCCAGGAGTGTGCTCACCTTCGAGGAGACGGGGGTCCAATTCCTGGCTCCTGGAGACAGGCAGTGCAGACAGAAGCCACACTGGTCACACCCAGGACAGCCTTGACCAGGTACATGGGAGCCACACTCAGTGGACCTTAAAGCTCTCTCATTACTTCCTTGGAATGTTTAATTACTTGGAATTCGCAGGAGAGTTGATTAAAAACCGCAGTGTTTAACAAATGTGTGATAGTAAAGACACATCACCCCGAGTGTCCCTGGAAGTACTTCCTCTCTCTGCACAGGCTCGCCCTGGGGCTCTGGCCCCTGGGAAGCCACTTGCTCCAGAGTCCTCTTTCCTAAGTCTTCAGCTGTGCTGCTCTGTCTGCCTCCATGTCCTGAATGGATTCAATAATACTGACTGACCTTTTGACTTTGGGGAAGAGCCAGAGAGACGCAGCTTCAGTGGTGAATAAGGTAGATGAAGAAGACGCCATGACAGTCTCTGAGCCCACTTTTCCATGATGGGCACTGGTCAGCAGCATTCACTGTATTTTGACCCCCCTCATAAAGACATGGAAGACGACTTCCAGAGCTGCTTGGAGAGGCAGCAAGCATGTTGGGCTAAGTGTGTTCAAAAGGACGATGGGTATTTTGAAGGAAATTTATGGCCATGTGTCTTTTACTGTAATAATTTTTCACAGTTTAAATATTCACCATAGTTTTTGACTCCCCCTTAAATTTCGCAAGGGAAGTCCGCTGGGAGAGTGGGAAATGTGCTGGAATTCGGAGCTTGGATCATGACACCTCCTAAGGATAGGCTCTGGGCTGGCCACTCTCCTGCTCCCTGGCATTCTGTGCCACCAGCTTCCTCTGTCTCTGTTCCTGTGGCCATCACCCCCTTCTCTGCCTGGGTGAGCCGAGATGGGCTGAGGCCAGGCAAGGGCTCCAGGTGATGCCTGGGGGACCCTCATTCATCTCTGCCCAGCTGGCTGGGCCTGAATCTTGGCAAGGAAGTCCCTGTCCTTGCTCCTTGGCCTCCATCCTTGGAGAGGCTCCAAGAGCCTCAAGTTCTCCTGCAGACTGACTTGGGCCTGGCCCATGGGAAGGGACATTCCTGGAGTGACTGCCCCACACGCTGTCTGCAGGCAAGGTGCAGTTCAGTGGTCTGGCTCTTGTGAGGGTCTATTCTTGTCTGTCCAGTACCCTCATGTCCAGGGCTGCACCTGAGCCGAACGCTGAGCTGCCTGGTGCATCTTCCTCCTGGCCTTCCAGAGCTGGTCTGTGTCTCTCCCTCTGGATGGCTTCGGGCACCTGACGAGGCTGAGCTACAAAATGCAGATCCTGTAATTCCGGGGATGCCACCAATGAGTCAGATGCTCTGATATATTTAAAGTACAGTTATACAATATAAACACAAATAGGAAAATTTATACTGTTAATTTAAAATGTTAATTTTTCTTAATGTAGAACATTAAACAGCAGACAGAAAACACCAGGCCAAGAAAGACTAGAACAAAGGAGATTTATATGTATGGTCCTTCAGTGGGTGGTTTTTCTGCTTTTTGGACAAAAGTTCATGCTTTTGAGCAGTCTCATGTCACATGAATTGTACCACCAGCCTGATTCAGTCACTCAGTCAGCAGAGGCCAACTAACCACCCCCTAGATGTGCCTTTGGTCATTCTGAGACCCTCTTGCAATGATGGACAATTTTCTCTGTGCCTCAGGGCACTTCACTTATATTTCTCTATGTATGTATTTTAACCAGGTTGTTCATTCTCCATGAACAAAAATCCCACCTTTTTTAAAAAACTCTAATTCCTCTTAAGTCTAGTTACTGCTTCAACCATGAAGAAGTCTCAGTTTTTGCTATACACTTGAAAATCAGAGAAACAAGAAACTGTTTAAAATGTCCTCTGGAAACGGATTGTTTTGTGATGAGAACAAGAACACTGAGGAAAAGATGACTCTAAACAGTCTTGGTGCAGTTTCCCACCCAAGCTGGACCAGCATCCCAGTTCCTTGGGGAAAAGCATCGCCCCCAGATGCCCAGTGACGCTGGTACCCAACACGCCCGGTGCGCCATCTTTCCCTGGCCTCACCTCCTGTCTCTGTGGGCTCAGTGGTCTCTTATTCACGCTGACAGGAGGCCACACACTCGGCATCAGGCTGACTCTTTCCTCTTCCCATCCCGAGGCCATCAGTCTTCCCATCTCCATCTCTCATGGCCCAACATTTGTGTTTAGTTCATTTTCTTTCACATTGCGCTGCCCAGCTCTGAGCACATTCCTGCATCTCCACCTTTCCTCTTTACACCCTCTACATATCCTTCCATTGATAAGAAATCCTCAGCTACCCGACCTGATAAAACAGTTCTACTCAAACACCACTTTTAAAAACAAAATTTCCCAGAGTCACAATGAGGTCTTGCTTCCTACCAACAAAGGTGATAAGAGTACAATTTTTAAAAAAATAAAAACTAGAAGACAAATGAAATTATAGAGAAAGTAGAATCCTCATCTTCCACTGGTGGGAGAGTGAAAGGGCCCTTATAGAAAACAGTTTGGTGGCTCTTCAAAAAGCTATGAAGACTTCAGTGATCAGCAAGTCCGCACCCCCTAAAGATGAGGACAGAGGCGCAGTGTCCAGACAATGCTGCCCATGCTGCCACATGCTGGGGACTCCAGGGCCCCTCAGCTGATGTAAGGCTGGACACTGTGTGGCCAGCAGATGCAACAGGATAGGAAGCCCTGACACTGCCCGCAAGCAGGTGGAAATGCTTTGCTGAGTGAAGGTGGCCGGGCACCAGCACACAAGTGCGGCCCCAGGGACTAAGCGGAGAAAGAGACGACCAGGGCCTGGGGCTCCTGGGAAGAGGGAGATTGCTTAACAGGAGCTGAGCGTCTGTTAGGGGTGAGGAAAGGGATTTGGAAACAGACAGTGGCTTTGGTTACACAATCCTGTGAACAGAAAAAACATCACTGTGCTACACATTTCAAACTGGGAGAAATGGCAGGCTTTATGTGGTTCTTTCTAAAAACATACATATATATTAAAGCCAAAAATCCTTTAAGTGTATTGTTTGAAATTTAAAATATTAGTAATTGTTCTTGGTACAAATGTATATGCTGCATTCGTTTCCTTAGCTGTAGATATTTTAGTATGACAAATGTTATTTTTTCTTAAATTATTAATTTAACTATAATTAGGCTTGGTGCAGTGGCATAGGCTGGTAATGCCATTTTGCAAAATTGAGGTAGGAGGATCAGAAGTTTGAGCCTGGCTTTGGCAACTTAAAAAGAACCTGTCTGAAAATTTTAAAAAATGAAGGCTGGGGATGTAGCTCAGTGCAAAAGTGCTGGAGTTGCTCCCTAGGATGCAAAGAAATGTGCTTTCATAAGATTATCTGAAGTTTTCTAATTTTATGACTAATAAATTTTGAGTTATGTCTTTAATTGACTCTGCTGTGATCCATGCTGTTTTTTCATTGAGGAAAATACTCTTTACAGTATTTGACAAGCCCAGACCAAAACTGAATTTTGTATATTGAAGTTGTAGGTATCTCAGGTTAAATATTTTCTTTTTTTTGTTTGTTTGTGGTACCAGGTGCTTGAACTCATGACCTCATGCTTGCCAGGCAGGCACTGTGCCACTGAGCTATATCCCCAGCCCAAATATTTTCACAAATACTCTGTTTCAGAACCTTTTAGCATGTCTTTCTTTGATGTATATATTTAGTAAACAAATTTTTCCAAAAAATTGCCACCATTTGTGATTTTGTTGAATGTTTACTCTATGTAAATGTGAGTAGGCATTCTCCTTCCACCCAATCTTGGTACAGAATACTAATTTATCCAGTTGAAAACAACTGCATTAAAATTTTTCCCCAAAATTGAAATATTCTGAACCAAAACTTAGTGCTTCAGAACTGAGATATGATATACCACTGAAATTCTCATTTCCATCCTCATTTTTGCAGGAATAAAGATAAATGACATAAAGATAAATAAAGATAAATGACCATATTTCTAAATTTTCTCTCCTTTCTAACTTCAATTTGCTGGAAACTTACACTTTTTGCTGTTCCAATTGTTAAATACTAAACTGGCATTTAAAATTCCTGACTCTTTGTATATCAAATGCAATTAGTAGCTAACAGAACCATATACAAAAAATGTGAGTGTCACTGCAGGTCACAGAGTCCTCCAAAGGCTCAAATGCTTCTAAATTGCAATTACTGATGAGCAACAAAAAGAAAAGAAATGGAACAAATTGTGCCGTGAAAAAGCAGTTTTGTGTGTTCAACATTATCAGTATCATAAACTCTATTATAGGTTTCAATGTATATTCCCTTGTTAATATATTCATAGAGTTCTAGTTAAATCTATTAAAATGCACTGAATTGGTAAGACAGTAAGCTTGTTTACCAGCAGTTATAAAGTATACATGTTACAAGCAAATCCACTTCAGATCCGTAACTTCTTAAATGTAGTAGAGAATCAAAGTTTATACCACATATCTGTTGATATTTGTATTTATATTATCACAAAATAGTTTCCTTTTCAAAGTCAGAACTTTTAAACTAAATTCCCAATAGCATTCATAATAATGCCAACCAAATTAACTTCCAAAAAAATTTAGATTCTATGAAGTAGATTTTTTAGAAATGATCATTATTGGAATTGACTTTTATTTGAAGCATCTGATAATACAGATATAAAGTGGCATAACTGAATTGAGAATTTCGCTTCTCCCAATGGAATCAATAAATTACCCCATCGCCCTGGGCTTGGATACCAGCAAGACTGCACCTGCGCTTGGAAAAGTCATGCTCCACAGTGCAGTGAGCGGCACACCCTCTCTGTCTATGTATATTCAGTTGTTACAGTCAGTTTTCTTATAAATCTTAAGTTTTGAAATAGCTGAGTTTTTCGGCAGACTTCTGTCTTCTGCTTTTCCTTTGGTTAACATTTTTGTACAAATTATCTAATCAACATCAACTTTGAGAAACAGTAACTCAGTCCATAATTTGTTATCAAACACGTGATTGTGGTTTTTGAGCTTATGGCTACTGAAAGGCTTCATTGAGAAGAAAAAAAGATCACCATCAAAGAATAAAATTGAATAATAGCTGCAGACACGATGCCTATAAGATCACTGCAGGAAATACTGGGAGTTCATGCTTTGTTTTCTAGAACAAGACCACTGCACCATGTACACGCACCTGCATGTTCAACCTTCACCGGCCGTGCTTTCTCTGGGTCGTGATTGCCTCCTGTGTCTCAGGCTGACTTAGCCACCTGGTCCAGCACACACGAGAGCAGTTTCCAGTACTTCTCCCAAATGCTGCCAGCAGCCTAAAGGACTTAGCTTTCCAAACTGATCTACTGATCTACCGGGAGTGTTCTGCCTGGCATCCTGGATGGGAAGGCCACTGGAAGTGAGCCAGGGGGAAATCTACACACTAACTTTGCAAATACTATAAAAAAACAAATAGACCAAGAACAACAGCAAAATGGCCCTAGTAGAAGCTATAAGTATAAAGTAGAATCATGAATTTGTTAAAAATGAAAACTCTAAGACAAATGATAACACGGACAGAACACACAGTTGGGAACCCAACTTAGAATCATGTCCACTTAAACCCAAGTGATGATTTTTAAATATAAATTTGATCTTGTCCACCCTCCAGGTCTTCAATTGTTCCTCAGGAGAAGTATCCAAGCACTCTGCAGTGCCCAGAAAGCACTCCCGGGAGGGACCCTCCGCTCTCCAGCCTTGCCCATGCACCAGAGGCAGCCAGAGATGTGGGGTGCACTGCTTGTTATGCTGGTTCACTGAAGCAAACTGCCCTGAGCTCCTCGCAGGCTCGGAGCCGGGCTGAGTCCTTCCCTTCCTTCAAACCCAAATGTCACTGCACCAGATTTCTTCTGAGCTGCAGCCTGGGGAAGGGCCTTGCCAGCTGCCCCATCAGCCTTTTCCTCCTAACACATCTGCTCTCTGGCACCAGCCTGCTTCCTCTGACCCCTGTTGAGCTACAGTGTCCAAGAAGTCAGAGTGTGTTAGTTACCATTGTACCAATGCCACCACACTAGGCCTGCCCAGCCCTTAGAAATAGGATCTAAATAACGCATAACTGATAAAAAGCACGTAGTCAGTGCTGAGTTACTAGTAGAACAAGAGCTGCTGAAAGTCACATTTCAACACACAAGGAGGCAGCGTGCTCTTTAGAGCCATTAGATTTCACTAAAGATGTGTATTCCAGGTTCCAAGGAGCAAAAGCAGGAAGGGTTAGAATTAGGACTAGGGTGGGGTCGAAACCTTTGGGGCTTGAGAAATACACCATGACTGCTGCAGCCTGCCTGTGGGGTCTATGCAACGGCTTGAACCGAACCAAAAAGACCCAGAGAGGATTTTGCAGAGGTCTGAGATTCCAGTCTAGGGCTTATCTGCTTTATCGTGTAGGCCTTGGGAAGCCATAAGGAATTTGTAAGTGTGCTGCAGAGAGTGCTTGCTGGCACGAGCAAGGAGATCCCAAGTCTCATTCCCAGTAAAAGAAAAAATGAGCCAGTGTTTCATAATCCAGACAGCCCTCGAGGTATGATGGTTTGATTTTAAATTTTTGAACTTTACCATGGAGTGAAAGCAGTACGCATTTGGTGGAAACCATACTTTAGAATGTAAAGTTTGGATCTTTTCCAGGGCTGTCAGTATGTGGGTCATCACTCTGTAAATATGGGGCCGCTCCGCACTCCCTCTGCAGTCCAAGCAGGAATACTGGACGCTCCACGTAGGCTGTTGCTTAGCCATGATGCTCGGTGGCTTTGGTGTTCTACATGTACACCATGTTCATTTCAGAATGACTTTATTGGGACACAATCACATTATAAGTCGGGGATATCTGTAGAGCTGGCTGGAATAGTTTTGCTAAAGAACATACTGGGACTCCCGGAGCTATACATTTCCTGCAAACACTTCCTTAACTTCGACTCACAGCTGGGTCTGGTTTGCATAACTACAACCATAAACTTTCAGAGTCAAAATAAAACAGGTTATTCATTTACGTCAATGGCCCAGACATTGCTGGGAGGTTGACACATACCCTATTGACATTTCTTTTAAGTGTGTGCAGTGTTACCCTATCAGTAGTTGGGATGGGACTATCAATCCATTCAACAGCAAAGTCTGATGCAGCCGCAGTAGCACTCAGGCTAGCTTCCCATGTACAATTTTCAAGCTCTTGTTATTTAGGGTGCACAGCCAGTCTTATTGCCTCATGCCCCCCAGGCAACTTACTTCCTCCAGTAAAGAGCTGCTCACGCTCCCTCCCCCTCCTCACACACATTTTCACTGTAACAAATACCACCAGGGCTCCAATGCGGTGCCCTTTTCTGTCCATGCCGCGTCCTAGTCCATCCACACCTTGTGACAATCGCTTCTCCCGGAAAAGGACACCGCATGTGGGAATTGGGCGCGGGGATCTTGAAATGTTTTGTACTGATAATTGTAATTTGTGTAGTTCACATGTGTATGTTTTTATGTAATGCTCAATATGGAGTCGAGGGTGGAGACTCCAGGGGGG